>JANHZU010006799.1:270816-287753 GCA_032468055.1 Acrochordus granulatus | reverse complement strand
ATTTTTTGGTGAATATTTTTGGGGGCGTGGAACGGATTATTTGACTTTCCATTGTTTCCTATGGGAAACTGCGTTTCACTTTTAGAGCATTTCATGCTAAGAGCCTTCTTCTGAAATGGATTAGTTTCGTCTTGTGAGGCACCACTGTATTTTGAAAGTGTTTTCAATTTTGGCACACTCCCCCAATTTGGCACCCTAGGGTACTGTTTAGAACTAGCCCTGCTGCGTGTGATAAACAGCACCTTGTGTTTCACCAGAGGCTTCATGTAGATGTAGAACAAAATCCTGAGGTGGGTAGGTTGGTGTTACATTATTGCTTATGTTCAATGATTTGGAGTTAGAGGACCTTGACTCTAAATCACGCAAGAATCCTTTCAATAGATATAGATTTGCGTATCTAGCCTTGCTCTGAGATAAACAATGGCCTTAGCTCAGAAACCTTCCTTTGCTTCTATTATGAATAGTAATCAGTGGAGTGCAGAAGCTACTGTTGTTTTTGCAGGTGCTCACTCAAGGACAGGAAGGTTAGCTTTAATGTGGATTTGCTTCTGGATTTTAGTTTTTGAGTTGGCCATCTTCCAAAATCCTCAGGAATACAAGTGAAAGGAGAAAACTTTCTCCCTGCTGAAAGGGCACCTGCATTCAACAGATGTAAGAGAATCCTTCACACAGAATGACCCATTACAAATATTTACATTTGGAAACTGGGAAGTTTTTAAACTTTACGAAGCCTCCTAGTTTTGTCACTGATATCATATCAAGAAAACTTATATACCCTTAATAAAATATAAATATATCATTGAATATGAATTGGTGCCTCTTGTACAAGTTAGCAGTTCTTTGCTGTTTCTAAGGCTCTATGAATATGCACATATTTTATGAATATGCACATATCTTTTGCACATCATGTGCTCTCTACGGCCAAGTAGCTACTACTGATGAAATCAATTACTATTTGTTATAGGGAACATTATCGTATCAGTCTGTTGTGAATGTGGTGCCTTCTTGTCTTAAGTAGAACAAAACCTAAGTTCATCAATATGATTTAGCATATATATTGTGAAATGAAGAACCTCTCAGTTCATTTGGAACCTCTCTGCCAATTTTTAACAAGAGTACAGAAGCTGTTGAGAAACCAGAAAAAAAAAGATGGGATGATTTCAGCTGATTTCTGATTTCAAGTGTAAATTTGTAGACTTACATAGTGCAGTTTCAGATCACAAGGTACCATGTAACTTTGTAAATTTCAAAGACTTAGCTTGATAAATCACTCCAAAGCCTTCTCTTTGAGACTTCCCGAATCTTTTTCTCCATTTGCTTCAAACTAATAAACAAAAGAACTTGGTGTACTAGTTTGTATTCAGTAAAACAATCTGCAATATGCTTCAAGTTCTTTTAAAAAATGTGAATTTGATTAATCAGTTCTGCTATTTTAGTAAAGCAGAGGGGTATTAAGTTGTGAATAAAATCTGAGTCATGTAACAACTACCTGCAGATTACATGGTGTTCCTGTGGTTGCAAAAAATGAAGGCCAAAACTAAAAGATATCATGAGTTATTTTCTGCTGTGTCCATCTGAGCATAAAGTGATTATGTCCATGGCTGAGGTTCAAAGCAATCCTTAAAAAAAAGCCCAAACAAGAAAACAAGCCAGAGCTTCCTAAACATCAACATATTCTTCAAGATATAACTTCTTTAAACAAATTCTTGTTTATTTTGAAGTTTCTCTTCTCTGAAAGCAGTAACAACATAACAAATTAAAACAAATGAAGGTAAATGATTCAGATGGATTAACCATCACCTCTGGTTGCTAAACTGGTTAATTTCTGAATCAATTGATTTATCTAACATGGTATTCATGTGATTTCATGAATCATGATTTCATGAATCATGAATCTTGGCATGATGTATTCATGCCAAGACAACTTGGCATGTTGTCTGAATCTAGCCACTACACTTTGTAAATTATGAATTATTACTATGTTGTATAGACCTAACCAAGATTTGTTTAATAAACTATAATCACAGTCACACACTATGGCTTTAAGTGTGCAAACACAGTCACTAATGATGGTTAATAAAATAATTATAAAAATTGGATACTGACATATATTATGCTAAGCCATAAATGCAATGGCTAATTATTTATTTATTAATCAAATTTAGAATGAAATCAAATCTTTCTCAGAGCAACTCCTGAAATAGCAGGACTAATGGGTTCACACATTACTTTTCACTATAGTTTGCTTGGTTTTTGTGTATTCAGCTATTTTCTGCTTTGTGTATTCATGGTTCTATATTATTTTGAATATTTGTCAGTATTATATAAGATCCATTTCTACCACTCCATCCCCTTAAATAAGTGTCATTTATTTATTTCCCCATATATAAAAATACTTTGGGATAACCTTTTGGCCCTGAAATATTAATCATAGAATGAGTTAGAATTTGAAATGTTGATATACAACTGAAAAAAAAATGAATCTAGGGGAGAAATGAACTATTTTAAATCAAAGTGTGATGTTGTTAAATCTACAAATCACTGTAAAACCAAACAGGGGAAGAAAAAGTGCTCCACCAAATTTTAAATGATGAAATCTTCTCTTCAGAGAATCTGCTTTGTTTTTGGTCCAACCAACTTAACTTCTCTTGGTAATGACAGAATGTTCTCTGGATAGAATTTATGGTTATGTAACTAAGTAAGCAATTATTTATTTGGTCAATGATCACCAACATAAAATAAATAAAAAATAACAAGTAACAAATTAGTACAATTATATATTAACAACTATAAAACAAATCAAATATGGTATGCTCTAAACATCCCTATTACAATAACAACATAATTTACCTTACACTAATAGATCTACTATATTAAAACTATACACTAAAATATATATCCTCTAAAATTATTAAAAGATAACTAAATAGAAGATTAGTGAAGATAAACGTCATGATCTCTTTTACCAGTTTTGCTTTATTATCATTGTGGCAGCACAAAATTTGTCTACTGCATGAATAATGGCTGGATTGAGGTCCTACAGAAGATGGTCCAGATTCTGGTCTCCCTGGAAATCTCTCTGTTACAAGGAGGATGTATATTGATCTAACATCCCTGTAGCGTTTGCAGCATAGTAAGATGGCTGAGATGTTTTCACCATCTTACTGCCACATATACATGTTCACTCTGCTATGGGGGTTTTATTATACCTGCCTTGCAAGAGTGCTGATATTAAATCTAGCGTTAAAAATATTCTATTGGGATCTTAGGGAAAGTTAATCTTTCAGGTATCTGGCTGGTTCCCATAAACCCCATCTTATCCAATTTCTACTGTGAGGGGTATCATATTAACTTCTAACTGGAATTCCCTATCTCTCATACTCTCGTTTCTCTTCACAAGGGATAAAACTTGCAGCTTGAGTTACGCTTATGGTTATGTGACAAGACTGGGCAGCTCTTGAGACCTGATCTTCAAAACAGAATTTTGTGTCCTTGGGTTGGCACAAGGAAAGCCCATCTATGCAACAACAGTGAGCAGGGGTATCTCTTCTTGAGATTGTGCTGCTTAATGTGGTTATTTAAACTGTTGCAGACAAGTGTTATATGCACACCCAGCAGAAGCTTTTGGAGATCAGATACCAGCACTACTCAGCCCTGTTACATATGAAAACAGATTAGCACAGTTGGCTATCAGTATGACTAGATACATAACAGTTAGAAAGGTGTGAATAGTTAGAAAGGTGTGAATGAAGCTTTTTAAATCCAGCTTTTCTTTTGATAATGCTATTTTCAAATTAACTTTTTCAATGTCAACTTAGATGCGTCTTTAGAACAGATTTACTTCTTATATACCCTATCCAGATGTTTTGATTTACAATTCCCATCAAACTCATCTGATGCATTGCTAGGTGGGCTACTTTAAACACCCAGAAGATACCTCTGTTTATTTCAAAGTAAATGCAATATACTCATCTTGATATAGTTTTTTTTTTAAAGACTGCTTTTGTTAATGTAAACTGCAGGTGTTGGCTATCCAATATTGACTAGGTCTGCTGCAGGAGCAAAAGAATACATTTCTTTTACCCAAATTGTCTGTGCCAAATCTTTTCTGTACAGAAAAAAATGAGAAAGAAAGAACTCTACAAGGCACATCTTTAAGATAATTCATAGGTTGACTCCATCAAATGTGCAAAATCACTCAACCAGTCTTCACAATATATTAATTTCACTACAGTGCACAAAAGGTATGATTATGGCAGACAGATGAATATTTTTTTATTGTACTCAAGACTGAAATGGTATCAGGGTTAACTGTCATTTAATTTATTTCCATCAGACTGCAGCACAGAGACCCCAGTTGCCAAACAGAGAATTGCTGGAACAGTTAAGAAAAATCCCAGTGCTTTCTGTATCTAACAATTCTAGCTTTGTATAAAAACAGAAAATCAGTGCAATAAATACATACCTACAATTCAAGAAAAAGGATTTACCAAATTAGCCATTTTAATAATACCTATTAGCTTAAATTAAACATGTAAATGCTTTGAGTAATAATCTACAGACGCATGTTTTTCCAGCCAATGTAATATGAGATCAAGCAGGGCTATTAGTAAAAATGTAACTACAGATTTCTCCAGTAATTTAGAATCCAGATATGGATTTTGTAAGAAATTTTTTAAAAAACTGAAATGTCCAACTAGTTGTCCCAATCTAGTATTATCCTTAAAGTTTAGAGACTACACCTTGCAGAATTATGTGAAAAAGTACACCCTCTTTGAGTTCTATGGTTTTACGTATCAGGACATAGTAAAAATCATCTAGACCTTAGCAGTTCTTTAAAGTAGGCAATAACAACACATGACATATTACACCACATCATCATTTATTTTACAAAAATAAAGCCAAAATGGAGAAGCCATGTGTGAAAAACTAAGTACAGTATTTATTTCTTTATCACATTTATATGCCGCCAATTTCTGGAGACTCTTGGCGGCTTACAAAGATTAGAGATTATACATTTCTTTTTTATTTACCCTGCTCCCCTCAGCTGGCCAGCGATGTTCATATCCAGGGAACCTCCGAGACTCCTGCTCCGTCTCTGGGATGGGCGAGTTCCGCGCTGACTCACTGCTCCGTCGTTTTTGCTGGCTGGTATTTTCCCTCCGAAGAGGTACCCATTAATTTATTTGCATTTTCATGTGCTTTCGAACTGCTGGGTAGGCAGGAGTTGGAGGTAAGTG
Source organism: Acrochordus granulatus (assembly GCA_032468055.1). Classification (NCBI taxonomy): domain Eukaryota; kingdom Metazoa; phylum Chordata; class Lepidosauria; order Squamata; family Acrochordidae; genus Acrochordus; species Acrochordus granulatus. The sequence continues at coordinate 282,513 of JANHZU010006799.1, read as the reverse complement.
ACGGGAGCTCACCCCATCATGCGGAGCTTGCAGATTGAACCAGCCAGAGTGCCGGACATTTCTAGTCAACATAACTGGCAGCACTAAGCTGCTGCGCCACCGCACCTCCAAGTATCGTGTAGAACCACCTTTAGCAGCAATAACTTGAAATAATCATTTTCCATATGACTTGATCAGTCTTTCACATCGTTGTGGAGGAATTTTGGCCCACTCTTCTTTATCTTCAGTTCATTGAAGTTTGTATTTGTGTTTATGCACAGCTCTCTTGAGGTTCTGCCACAGCATTTCAATTGAGTTGCAGTTTGGATTTTGACTGGCCCATTGAAACACCTTGATTCTCTTCTTTTTTGGCCATTCTGTTGTAGATTTGCTGGAGTGCTTGGGATCACTGTCCTATTGTATGATCTAATGTTGGTCAAGCTTTAGCTGTCAGACAGATGGCCTCACATTTGACTCTAAAACATTATACAGAGGAGTTCATGGTTGGCTCAATGACTGCAAGGAGCCCAGGTCCTGTGGCTGCAAAAGAAGCCAAATCATCATCTCTCCACACCTGTGCTTGGCAATTGGTATGAGAGGTTTGTGTTGATATGCTACATTTGGTTTTCACCAACTGTGGCACTATGCATTATGGCCAAACATATTCCACTTTGATCTTGTCTGTCCAAGGACAGTCTTGGAATTCAATCTGTTCAGAGGCAACTTTGCAAATATGCTGCCATATTCTTTTTAGAGAGAAGAGGCTTTTTCTTGGCAACCTTTCCAAACAAACCATACTTGTGCAGTGTTTTTCTAATTGTACTGTCATGAATGTTAACATTACACATGTTGAGGCTTGTAGAGTCTGAGATGTAACACTTGGGTTTATTGCAAGTTCTCTGAGCATTACAAGGTCTGATCTTGGAGTGAATTTGCTGGAATGTCTGCTCCTGGGAAGATTGGCAACTGTCTTGAATGTTTGCCACTTGTGAATAATCTTCCTCACTGTAGAAGGATGGACTTGAAATTGTTTGGAAATTTATTCTTTGGCATTGTGTTAACACACACTTCAGTGTTGGAGACTAGCAAACTCCTCAGGTTTAGGCTTTTAGAGAAGTAGTCACACTTGCTGATGATCGATTGATCAAGGACACTTGATTAGTAGCACCTAGCTGCTACTTAGCCTCTTCATACTGGTGGACTTTGTTTGTCACACATGGCTTTTCCATTTTGGCTTTTTGTAAAATAAATGATATGGTGTAATCTGTCATGTGTTGTTGTTCACCTGAGGTTGTATTGGCCTATTTTAAAGAACTGCTAAGGACTAGATGATTTTTACTATGTCCTGAGATGTAAATCCACAGAATTCAAAGAGGGTGTACTTTCCTTTTCTCATGACTATATGTCTTGGTGATCAATTCTACTGGCCTTTCTTCTGCAGTGAAAATAGCAGTCCTGTCTTTCCTAGCCTGAATAACTTTAAACCATAGAAAAGACTACATAAACACTTTCTATCTACTGTTCTTGATATGTCTATCTGCATTGTGGCCAAAATACCATGTAGAATTTAAATGCAGACTCCAGAAAAAAATTGTTTCTGTAAAATACAGCATCTAAGAATAATTAATTTACAGTTTAAAATCTTTGCACTCGAAAATCACTGTATCTTTAATTATCATTAGAACTGGCACATATTTTATTTACAGATAACTCAAGGCTGCAAACATATCCAACACACCCTCCTCCTATATTCCCTACAACAACAACCCTGTGAGGTGAGTTGGGCTGAGAGAGAGTGACTAGTTCAAATTCACCCAGCTGGCTTTCATGGCTAAGGTGGGACAAGAACTCATGACCTCCTGGTTTCTAGTCTGCTGCCTTAACCATTAGACCATACTGGCTCTCTCATAGGGCCATCTTCACAGGAGAATGGAAAATTGAAAGTAGCAGACTGAATGAACTGAATGACCAACCTCACTGCTATTATTATATAGAAACTACCACGTTTAGAGATACAGTTAATAAATCATTAAGTGAAATAAATCATCACAATTTTGAATATCAGGCAACTAGTATTTAATACACTTTCAAAAATAACTCTTTTTATAACTTCTTAAATTGCTCCTAGTTTGTAATTAAGGAAGTAATATTTTATACCTCTCAATAGAGCAAAACTTGTCCAAAGTGTCAATTCCTAATTTGTCATCTAGCTAAAGATTGTACAAACTATACACATTATTTCCACTCAAGTTTACAAAAGATGATTCTTCCAGAAGATTCCTGGAAGATACACAGTAAAATGAATGTCTGCTTAGCATCATAACTCCTGAATAAGCCTTCTAAAATTGGCTCATTTTCTTCCATACAGATCATCAATCACATGATATACCAAGGGATTATATTAAATGCAGATGTTTTTGTGTCATAAAATAATCCATTCAGCTGCAGTATTTTGACGCCAAACAGTGCTGAGGGTAAACTACCCCTGTCTAATGGCTATACGGACATAATTCATGGTTCATTTTCATGGTTTTGATTCCATTCATATAATACTATGTGTCTCTGAATTTATCAGAAATAACTCAGAAAATAAAGAACATGTGATCAAATCTTCATTTCAATTGTTAGAAATAACTTTCAGGCATTCCAAGTATTCTCATTTTACAGAAAAATAATGTTTTAAAATTTCAAAATTTACCTTTTCAAAGAAAAAGCAATACAGATAAATATACATTTATCTTCATATAAATATTTAATATTAATATTTTTCCTTGAAACTATTTAAAGTAAAATTGAAAAAGGAAAAGTACTTTGTCCTGTCTCATGTTTTAAGGAAATTTTTATTAAAATTGGGCAGGTCAAACTCACATAGGTTAATCTATTTGAGGTAAAATAATTCAAATGAGAAGAAAATAAACATAAAAAGCAGAAGTAAGAATGCTTTTGCAGAGGACTTTGCGGTATTAAATTGCTGCAGAACACTGCCTCTTCCTTATAGACTGACAATTAAAATCAATGTATTGAAACCTCATTTTCTTGAAACACGTTTTCAGTATGTTCCATGTCAGCATAATAAATTTTACCAATGACCAATATGCATTAATCATTGCCCTAAACTGCTTTTGAAATTATCAGAAAAAAGTCTGATAGATCCCATTTGTAAAGAATTTAAAAAGTATTTCAACAACCTATAAGGTAACACAGATTGGGAACTGAGAATGGTTTAAATATATTATATGGCTGAATGGGAATTTGAACCCATGCAGTCTTCCAAAGCCTAAAGATTAGAAAAGTATAATAATCACATTGACCAACTTGATCATTTTAATTTTTTTTCGAGGAGAAAAAGTTCTCCATGATTCCTGTAAACAAAAAGTGATCTTTGAAGACTGGAGACTTTTTAAATGGACAGACTGAAGAACAACAGAATTAAAATAGTAAGCAAAGTAATGTCTTTTGTCGGAACATTCTTCCAAATGTGGTTTACTATATATCACAGAAGTTCATGAGATTAGAATAAAAATAGTATCATGAAAAGGAGAAATAGTCGCAGTCATAACAGTAACTTGTATGACTCCTCTGTTGTGGCCAAGAATACCACAATCCCTTCTATGGTTCTCGCACTGAATAACAATGCTATATAATTCCTTTATTGAACGATACTTCTCATCTTATCTGTCAAAATTTATTTAAGATTGTTTTTAAAAAAACATTACTTAATTGTCCAATCTGCAGAAGAAGGAACTGCAGAAGTTTGGAGATGTACATATGTTACATTGTGAAATGCTATCTGAATGTTTTTAAGGCCATCCTTAAGCCATAAACTCTAGGGGACGATGCTCATCTCCCTTTCATAGCCGAGGAGCCAGAGTTGTCTGAAGACACTTCCATGGTCATGCAGCCAGCCTGGCAATAGCAATATATTTTAAATTGCTTTTTAATTTAAATTAATTTGAGAGGTAATATTTCCACTTCATGTTTGAAAGCATTCCATAAGAAGTTTCAAATATTTTTGGCTGAGTTTCAATTAATTCTTATTTAAATAGTGTGCCTCCTTCATTCTTACATTACTGAACTTAGTACTTTTCATATAATTTTCATATAATTTAAATAGTCATCTCCTTCCCATTTTACAGATAGTCCTCAATTTACAACCAAAACTGGGACCAGAATTTTGGTCATAAGTCATGAGATTCATTAAGTCAAAGCACCCACATGGCTGAACCTGATTTTTACAATGGTTGTTAAATGAATCATGCAATCATAAGTCTGAACCCATTCTCCCAAATGGGCATTTGTGTCAGAAACTGGCCACCCCTGATGGAAACTGTAAAAAAAAAGTCCCAAATTCCAATCATATGACTGTGGGACATCATAAATATGAGCTAGTTGCTAAGTGCTCTGTCTACAGTCATGTGACCATGGGGTTAAGGAATGCAACATTTTACAATGGCTGGAATTGCTTTATGGGTTGTAAAGCACCTTTTCCGAGGCCATCACAACTCCAAATATTGTTAAAACATCAGTCATAAGTCAAGGACTACTTGTAATAGTTTCTGTAATTGTACAACAGAAGACTTTACACACTTTCTTTTCCTTCTCATTATCCCTTGACGAATGAGATAAACTAATCATGTGCTGAATTTGATTCATTTAAATTGTTGCTATAAACCCATTTACTGGGGATTAACCTTTTATGGTACTCATTGGGAACAAAATCTCCATAAAATGTTTGAATAGCCTAAGATGTGTTTCAGTAACATAAATTCAGCAACGTATTATTTTTGGTCACAGAGAAGAACAGATTCTAGAGGTTTAAAATTAATCTGCATTTGCCTTTGCTTGGAACATCAACATGGTTTCTGCATTCCATTGTTTGACCAAAACTTCTGTCAGGATGGAATAAATAGTTCATTGTGCTCCCCACATCAAGGTGAATCCTAGTATGAAGAATTGAGAACAAGCCGGTAATGATTCACATGCTCCTTCTTGTTCCCTGGCACTCTAATTATGATTCACCAATCTCACTAACAGAACTGTCCACAGTTTGTTGATGAACTATTACTTGATATTATGTAAATTGTAGTTATTTTTTCATTGTACGCCATCAAACTGGTGTCAATTCTCAGCAACATCCTAGACAGAAAATGAGCAAGTACACAGAGGGAACTCTTTTTATTACAAAATTGTTCATAGATCAATGCCAGTCTTTCAAAAGATGCACTTCAGAGCATCTGGGAACTCATACAGAATACTTTCCTCCCCCCTGATTTTTAAAGTGGCTGCATCTTTTTCTAGGCTCATTCAATACCTATGTAAGCTGTTCCTGGCTATCTGTGCACGAGAAAGCATATCGAATGAAGCAGCAATTAAAGCAAAGTGGCTGAGCATATATCCCTGCACGCAGAGATGGCCAGGGGTAAGCTTCTTTTTGGTGCTGATTTTCAAACCTCCACCATGCTTTCATTTAATTTGACAACTGGAAGCAAAACTGACGGCTGAGGCCTAATGAAATTGTCACAAACAGCTACTCCATGCAGAGGGGGGGAAAAGTGTAAAAATCTGAACAACACGCAATTCAAAAGTGAAGCCTCAGCAAAAGCTTGCAGTTCTCTGCTGCTTCTGTGATGGAGGGGCTGGATAAATGATGACTGCGCTATCTTAATAGAGAGAATCTATGTGGTCGCTAGGGGTCAAAAATGACTTGATGGTACGTACTGTGACTGGTTTAAATACATTTTATGGTAGAATGGGGATCTGAGCCCACGTATGGGCAGTCTTCGGTAGCATAAAAATTTGGATCACGTCGACCAACACCCGACGAGTTGAATTTTTTTGCTGAAAGCAGCTTGTTGAAAGAGAAAAAGTCCTCCATGAGTGATACAAGATTCCTGAAAATACAAAATCCTCTTTGCTGACCAGAGAATTTTTAAAGGGACAGATTGAACAACAACAGAATTAAAATAGTAAGCAAAGTAATGTCCTTTGTCAAAACATTCTACCAAATGTGGTTTACTATATCACAGAAGTTCATAAGATTAGAACAAAAATAGCATTGTGAAAAGAAGAAGTAGTTACAGTCATAATAGTGACCTGCTTGTGCTTTATGAACTCCCTGTTGTTGCCAAAAATTACACAATCCCTTCTATGATATGCACACTGAACAACAATGCTGTATAATTCCTTTATTGAACTACATCTTCTCACCTTATAGTTCTCGAGTTACTCAATTTTAATTGTAATCAATCAGTTTTAACCAGTCATTTTTTGCCCTCCTTCCCTAATAAGGGAAATGACACTAATAAGTGACACCTGTTCTGAAGAATTTAGTTAAAAATAAATACAATTTCTGATATAATAAGATGTGAATAGCTTCCTTACATAATACTTCTGAATCAATAAAATGGTAATAGTTTTACATAACACATGCTTTGGGACGTAGCAGCAGATAAAATAGTGGATTTCTAAATGTGTATATGAATTCACAGCAGCCTTAATTATCTTTCAACAAGGCAAAAAGTATCAAGTGTTCACTCATTAAATCAAAGAGTCAGTTCCCTCAGAAGTCTTTAAAAATGACTGGATGATAAACTCATCAATTTAAATCCAGTCCTGTCATGCAAACTCAAATCTTTGCCTCAAAGATGGTGAGACTGTGCCTGCTGAGATCCACATGGAAAGGAATGGCAGTATGTGGACAATTTGAAACAAAAGAGCCAATCAAGTTCTGTTGACTTAACAATAATTTTTGGTGAGGATTACACACCCAGGGTAGTCACTACCCTTTATGCTATGATTCAGAATCACAAGTCAAGAAGAATAAGCTAAAATGAAGCAAAATGAATGCAGCAGAAAGCATATGCACTGAGTTGGAATCAGGAAATCTGAAGGACCATCTCTTCTGTAACAAATTTGCTTATGGGTTATAGAAATTATCAGCTGCAAAAGAGAGGTATGGCCATTTAATTGTAGTAACTGACCAATACAAAATGAGAACTATGTCCACACAACAAAAAACTATTTCCCCTGCTGATTCTTTTGCCATTTTACTCTTTGTAAAATCCTCTAAGGGTGACCATGGCTTCCTTCCATCAATGGAATTCATAATTATCTTTCTTACTAGGAGTGTTGATTAGTATCTCTATTATTTACTGGAGGTGCTAGAAAATCACTGATGAGCACAAGGAACCTATTTTTGAAATAATAAAATGGAGTGTTGGTAAAATAAATGTGCATGTCAACAAGAAATCTTTGGAAAAGAGAGCATTAAAAAAGGATTAGTAAATCCACAGAGATGGGAGTGATCTTGTAACTCATTCAAATTTGCTCAATGAAACATGTTCAGTGTAGGAATTAAGCACAGAACATGACAGCTAACATTTGAAGAGCCAAAAGAAATGCATCTATTCAAAAGATGCTATACAGTTGTCTTTTGCAGAATACCACACGCAGGAAAAGTTAATGAAACTTCCATCTGATATCATGATAGCAACTTAAAAAAAATGACAGCAGAAGAACAAAAGTTTGAAATGAGTGTTTGAAAAATGTGTTCTCTGAAGTAATTTTTATTACAAAGGAACCCAAGGAGAAAACAGTTTAGACACAGATTGTATGTTTATGGAGCATAAGGCTATCTATGGCTATTAATCACAACAACTATGCTTTTTTCTCAGTACAGAGTGTTGCAAAACAATAGTGGAGAAGGTTGTTTTTCTTATTCTTGTCAGGTTGCCTTTGGCATCTGAGACACCACTGTGGGAAAGGGAATACAGAGCCTTTAAAGGCCTCTGGTCTGATCAAGCAGACATAACTGGAAAGATTTCTTTTGCTTCCTCTAATGAATACAATGCATGTTACATGCATATTCGGCATCACAAACATTCAGAACTAAGTATTAAGTAAGACAAATTGGCAGGAGGGAGGATCTTCCAGATGTTAACAATGGCTATATTACAACCAAAACCTACTTGATAATAATGGTTTGAATTTACTGTATATTTATTCAACGCCACCAATAAATTAAGACTCTGGATAGTGAAAAATTAACAGAACAACAAAAATGTGAATTAATCGAGGAATATAATTTACACTGGCAGGTCAGAAGTAGATGTCTGCAATCAACTTGTACCTTTTAACAGCCTTGTGAAATGAAAGGAAGAAAAGGGTGAAACGTGCCCCTAGGCAAAGTGTATTCCAGGTAAGGCTATTGATGGGAGGACCTACTGTCTAGAACACACTTCATGCATTTCTTGCAAATGGGAAAAACTATCAGCTACTCAGCAAATAGGAAGAACTATCAGCTCTCAGAGGTTTGGACCATACAGAGGCAATGCCTTCATTTTACCAATGAAGTAAGAGTAGTGTATAGAAAAGGCAATAGTGTGAATATCCACCAACTGGCTGGGCCTCCTGTTTAATAAAGCCCACAGCAACCATCATTTCATTGCCATTATTAAGTGATAAGCTTTGACAAAAAGAAGCAGAAGACCAGACAGACTATTTTCAGATCTAATATTTTTCTCCATAGAAAGGTCTCCATATTTTTTTCTTATTTTTGATGGAATATCAATGGCATTTAATTATTTGCTGAATTGATATAACTGCCCATCTCACATGCATATAAGCCTGGGCAGTGCATACAATTAAAACAAAAAATAATAAATACAATTTCTGCATTAAAACAATGAAGATTTTTTTTTAAAAACCTACATTAATACAAAGACATGGAAGAATACAATAAACCTTACACCAGCCACACACACACATAAAACAAAGCTCAATTTGTACACTGATGATGTTATCTAGTTTGGTAATTAAATGTCTGCAGAAAAACAAACAAGCTCAGAGAGCACCTAGGACTCTACAATTCAACCCTGTACTACAAATATTCTCTTCTATTACAACTCAATTTCTCATGTATATTTAGGATGCAAACAAAGTTTTTAATTCATTTCTAATAAGTAACTACAAAATCATTTTAGAACTGACTCAAGAACACAAATACCTATTTTGAATCAGCAATGAAAACACCATATATTCAATACTGACTCTCTAGGCAAAAAAAGAGGAGAAATTAGTGCAGGTGCTTTTTTTAATATTAATGGAACTGGCTTATTAATCTTAATGAAGACATATGTATAAATTTTGACAACTAATATAACGACATTCAGATTTTTATACAAATTAGATGGAAGTGTTTCATATGAAAATTGAGAATCATCATTTTGGATAAAAGAATTTACAGCACCATATTATCTCTTGTTCTGTTAAATAAACTGAAAAGAGTGGACAAACTGGCAACATATTCAGAGACATTTTATTTGGTGAAGGATCTCTGGAAAAGATCCCCTCTATTAATTTTTCATTTGCACAAAGAAATGCTTGTTCTTGGCTATATGTATTAAATGCATCAGCAATTATATGTTGGTTTTGTTCCACAGATTACATTTTCTTACATGGTAGGTTTCTAAGAGCAGTGCATATTATACATTAAATAGTTCCAGTATCCCAGATGTGATTATTTTATGCTTTCTCAATCTGGTACTCTCTCACTCTCTAACCAGTTGTTTTAATACTTTCATTATTTATTCAATTTCTGTTACAACTGCCCATTTGGGGAAACTTACCAAAATCTGCCTATAATTGCCCATCACACAAGACTAAATTTTTTTTCATGTTTATTATGGAAAGAACAACTGTACTCTACTTATCTTTTATCTTTAGGCCATAATACTTGATTTAAACAGAGAAATTTTTTTAAATAAAATCTTTACTTTATCCTCTCTTAAAATTTATGGATTCACAGCCCTGCTTAGCCAGATTGATTCTTTCAAATATAACACGTTAAATTATCTGGCTTGTCCAAGAACAGCTATTCACTATTCCAATCCAAACAAGGTGAAGAGCCAAGATGTCAACCAACATTATACAAGCTTCAATTCTTTGACTGCTCTTATCCTCTGTGGTATAGCCCTCACAGTCTAAATCTGGCACTGACATAAGAGTAGGATCCAGACTAGCTCTAATAACAATTTTGGGGTTCATAAATACAATAAAGCTGAGAAACAAATGGGAACTCACTCTTAGCTTCCCAGCGCAAAGACAGTCTGAACTGTGAGCAGCCAGGCCATCAAGAGGAATAGATTCAAGCTTCTCAGGCTGTTTCTCCTCTCGAAGGAGTCTGCATCAAAGCAGGATGCTTTCTGCCATCCCAAACCTGATTCCATGCCATTCTTTGCATCAGAGAAACAAAAGGAGAGAATATCCTCAAAGTAATCTGTTGCATTCCCCACAACCTCATCAACTATACAGAAAAAAATAGGAAATATTTCAATGAACCAGAATTGAATACCAAATTCTACAAAGTGTCTGGAAATTAGAGGCTTTTTTCTGTTTATATGAAGATATTCTGCTTTGTTTAGAACATCTGGGACCACCACAGCTTTCTAGGAAAAGAAATATTGAACATATTAACATGATGAAGTAACCAGTGCATATATCTCCTATCAGAACCTGACTCTTATGAAGGAAACAAGTATTGGGCAAATCTGAGCACTAAGCAAATGATGTGAACTTAATGGGATTGCAAGTAGTTAGCTGCTTGTACTGGTGAAAAGGATGGCTTCTATTAGGTAAAACTCTACTTACCACAGAGATGTAGAAGTGAGTAAATAATATTACATATATATAATTTCTTTTTTAATATGAACTATCTTTAACTTCCTGCATATTGGCTTGCTTTAGTAGCACAGAAAGGCAAGTTTCAAAGATTGCATTCCTGTATCATATAGGACTCCATTCTGGAGACAGAGTTGAATTATCTAAACTTCACACAGTCCTTAATGAAGAACTGTTCACCTCTAAATGCTGTCACAGATATTTTAAAAGATTAATGCTCAGTACAAACTATGAATCAGTCAATGGTTTTAGAAAAACCATTCCAAAATAAGGACCAACACTCCTTTCTTATCAAAATAGAAAAATATCACATTACATGAGTTTTGTGAAATAAAAACAAGGCTTAATTCAAAATAAATTTAGTTTTTTTAAAAAAATTAACAGCTATGGGAATGCCACTTAACAAGTCACCCCTTCTTTTAAAGAAGAAATATTTATTTTTCCATATCAACATATCCCAAGGAATATAGACATACTGCAGATTGTGGAAATAAAGAGTGCTACATTAATGTGGTTTAATAACTGATAAATTGATTAACTGGACTGAGAACAATCATTATAATCAGTACCACCTTCTGTCCTTGCTACACTTTGAAGATCTGATCCTAGTTTGATATATTAATATGCAAGAAGTGCTTCTATTAATATGCAATAAGTGCTTCGATTGTTCCCCCCAGTTACGATTTTCTGCAACTCTTAAACCATATATCATCTGAGAAAAAAGTGAGCAGGCAACTAGAATGGTCAGTGCCTTAGTTGATAAGACTAAGATCTTTATCAGTATGTTGTACAAGCTAGGAGGCAATCTGTGATGTACAGTACAAATCCTCCAGCATGGATCAAGGTTCAGTTCAGGCATTAGGAAAATCTTATACAGTGGTGCCTCACAAGACGAGACTAATCCGTTCCGGAAGAACGCTCTTAGCACAAAATGCTCGTAAAGCGAAACGAGATTTCCCATTGAAAACAATAGAAAATCAGACGATCTGTTCCACACCCCCAAAAATATTCACCAAAAAATCATTTTCAATGGAATTTGAT
>JANHZU010006799.1:235244-246044 GCA_032468055.1 Acrochordus granulatus | reverse complement strand
ACAGTTCTTATAGTAGTCATTAAAATTTCCATAATACTTTCCACAATCCTTTAATAAAATAGTAAATAATTAGGATCCTATATGCCCCAGGCTCCATTGAGGATTCATGGGTGAAGTTACCTCCAAAATTGTACAAGAGCACAAAGCAGACATTCAGTCAGGAATCAGCTAACTTTTAGCTGATGTATTTATTGTAATAATCCCCAAGCTACATGCAAAGGCAGCTGGTTCAAATACCAGATAATTCTTCAATGCATTTGTACTAGAAACAGATTCACTATACCAGATCCAGCAGAGTAACAAAATTTTGCAATCTCCAGTACAGAATGCCTTGAAAAAAAGGCAGACAAAAGCACAAATCACATAGGAATATGACAACATCCTTGCCTATGACTAAGTACGTTGGCATCACATGAACCTCTAATTGAGAAGTCTGATTTTTGTCACATCCTAACAGTTTTCTCATAACAATTTCGATACAACAATCATGCAGATTATACTGTCAACAAGGAATATACATAAAGTGGGCAAATCTTGGTTCTTATTTTGCAACATATTCCATTGTCTGATTCATTGGGTCACATGTGTGCCAGCCTATCTTCCTTTTTCTTTTTTGGAAAAAGAAAGAGGAAATAGTACCCTGCAATCTAGTTGTCAGGCTGCCAGTAACTTAATGGCCATTACTGTGAACAGACTTTTTGCCATATATATATGAAAAAAAAGTCAGGGTATCATTGGGCCTTTGAAGAATAATAATGTGGTTTTACCCTGCAATTAAATCAGTGCAAATGTACAATTACTACCAGATTCAGCTGCAACCTTTCAGATATACAAATGCAGCTGAAGTCCCATTTTTAAAAAGAAAATCTATTGAAGGAGAACAATTGTTTAATTTGCAGCTTTAAAGTTCCTTCTCAAATGCAGAAGTTGCAGAATTTGGATTGAAAACCACAACACTGTTAAAGACTGTCAAGTGCTGCACTGCTTCCCCACAACTGAACAGAATTGGTCTTCACATACGCTCCATCCAAAATTTCTAGCAAGACTTCCTTGGCTTTAACACCTCCATCAACATTCTGAGCAAACATGCTCCTGTGAGCAGAAAATAAATATTGACCAACAATTTTTTAAAACAGAATTGTATTGGGATTTTATTTACACTATCAGCAAGAAATATTTTGCAAAATTTTTGTTTATAGAGCTTTCCATCCTCACCCTACCACATTTTAAAAGGGGCAAACTGAATCATAACTGTTAGATACATTCATGCAATTCAAAAATGGCACAAAAAGGAAAATAAATGGAAGAGCACTGTACCCTCAAAAGACCTCTTATTGGCAGTAGGTGAAACAGTTACTTATTTGTAAGTCACTGGCTTCTCTGTCAGTAATTTTTTACTCAGCTATTCCTCTGTAGGTTTGCTGTGTGTTTTAATTTCTTCACTGACCAGTATGGTTTGATTTTCTTCCAGACATTCACTGATAATCAAAAAGTAGATCTTTACATTATTAATCAACCTTGAGGCAAACTACAAAGGTAAAGGAGCATTTAAGGCTAGAAAAGAACTGGAAATACAGTGCCCTGTTCTATAATAACTCATCATTTTATCTGGGCATCAGAAGGGAAGGAAGAAACTCTTACAAAAGGAAAAAAATCCTCCTTTAAATTGCTGAGAAAGAATGAAGTCAACTGAATTGGGAAGATTTGGAAACAGACGAAAATAGTTCAATCTAGATCTTAAATGTTTAATAAAGTATTTATCCTTTTTTACTGTTATTTAAAAAATCAATCCACTCTAGGAAAGGCTAAAGTTTTCCCAATTGTATGAATGTTTCCTCCATTTTTCTAGTTTCTATGTATAGACCTTTGGATCTTGAATAAATGTAATTCCTGCATCTGAAATATTTAATCAGGAATTGCAATTCGCCATCTAATTCTGGTCCCTCTTATCAGTTCCTAAGCTATACTGAATATTAGGTTAATGAGAAAATATTTTCATCTTCATTAATTTTTTCCTCTTCTAGTTTTAATCTACAAACTATGAAAATAATTTGCACTCTGGAAGCTTTGTGATTGCAAAAATGAATTTGGCCAGAAGACCAAATCAAGATGTCACAGGAATACAAAATAAATGTAAAGAATTTGACATAAAAGCTTTTCTTACATTGCATTAGGAAAAAAAATATGTGCCAAAGGCAAATATTCTGCTTCATGGAACTTACTGTAGTCATAATTCACAGATAGTTTTTTGCTCCAGTAAAAAAGATATTTGCATGTGTTTGAACTCAAATAGTGAGATTATTTACTATAATCATACATAGAAAATTAGTGACTTCATTTCAAAGCAACATTTCCATTTTTTAAACACCCACCATGCCTCATTGCTCTGCATATTTTCAGACTTCTTTAAATCCCATAACGCACTGTCCCTCTTTAACAGTTTCAATACAAAATGCAAATAAATCTACTGACTATTTCTATGTCCTTTCTTCAATTCTATAGAGAGTTTCCCCCATAGCAGAATGTTTTATTTGCCTGTTGAATTTTCATTCAGCTATTGGGGTAGGCAATCTAGCTAGCTTCTCTTGGGACCTATTCCTTTTCCATAATTAGAAAAAACAAAGTTCTCCATTAGTTGGACATGGCATAATAACCACCATAAACTTATGTTCCAATATCAGTGAAACTAAATGTAAAGCTTTTAAAATGAAATACACTTCATCTGGAGTAATAGGAGGGAAGGGAAAGAAGACTGCAACAAGCATATTGTTAAAGCACTCCAAAAAGTTAATCAATTTATGTTGACTAATAAATTCTAATTGAACAAGGTTGTTTAGAGGTCCTGTAGCATGCTTTGATGATTTTCCATGTTTTCTCAAAGTCAAAACTTCTTCCTTGCTTCTCCTAACTAACCTCATCAGCAATTCCCAGGTGAAATATTTTAGTGGAGCTCACTGGGACTGAAAATGCACCATTAATGCCTTTTCTCCAAAGCAGAAAAGGGAACACTCTCCCTATAAAACCAACGAATTTTCACAAGCTATTAGGCAGATTAAGCAAATCTAATGGTTAAAATAATTCATTTCAACAAGGATTAATCAAAATATTAAATGAAATAACCTTGAGAATCTGGCTTTTATTTTATCCTTATCCTTTACCATGAGATTTGGATTATGAATATAAAAAAGTCCTTTAAATTTCAAGGGACTTACATTCAACAATACTATGCTACAATATGTTATTTCTTTAGTATATTTCAGTACTTTTAAGATGCAGGTTCTTTTGCAGTGGTGATCCTTACCAGGCATTGGTGGTATACTGATACCAAGACTTTTATGTTATTATTTTAAAAGCTATAACAATATTTTAAAAAGACTAGATGAGCATGTATTGAATTTTCGTTTCTGAATAATCTGAATGAAAATAACTCAGGGAAACAATTATCAATAATTGCATATTGTTGGAGATTCCCTGAAATATATTTGCAGCAAAGGTTTTTAATTGATCATACTGGTCATGTAATAACAAATAATAAATTCAAGCTCTTTCCAGTATTACATCTGGGTCCTTTTCAATTGTCACTCAGTATTCCACAACCACTGAATACAGTTATTATAATGAGCTTTTTGGGGGGTATGATCCTCTCCCCTCAGGGTTGCTTTTAAAAATGCAATCTGACCCAAGCACCTTGATTGAATTAGGTCACCACTTGGTCAGAGACCAATGGAAAGTATGAATTTCAAAATAACTATCCACCATCCTTGTAAAAACTGTACATTTGAACAATTTTCTAAATGTAATTTACTTTGCTCAAAAAATTTGGGGGGATATGTTGTGCGGTTGTGGAGTCTAACCATCCACCATTTTATTTTCTACAAAGGCCTTGGCAAGGATCATGGGCATTTCTAAAAAATACATTGATTCTAAAAATTGGCTGCTTGTTCTGCAACACACCAGCTTCTAATTTATTACTGTTGACCGAAAATGCCTAAATAAGATAATAAAAAAAAAGCGGAGAGCAGAGGAATTCTGAAGTATACTAGTAGCCACAGTCATCATTTTCTAACTTTGAAATAGACAGTAGAAAAAATGTCTCATGTGAATGATTAATTTACAACAGCATTTAGACTTAGTTTGTTCAAAGTCCAAATAGTTCTTTTCATATAGAGATAATTAATTTTGCTAATTACTTTAGAATCTCAAGACAATGTAAATCAATTCTCCTCCCAATTTGTTCATCACAACAATCCTATGAGAAGGCTGAGATAAAATGATTGGCTTAAAGTTAGAAGTTCATGGTAGATCAGTGATTTGAAACCATTCTCCCAAATGTAATCTAACGTTCAGACACTGTAACACACTGCTAACCACTGCCAGCATTTGTTGTTTTTGTTGTTCTGTGGCTCCTTGTGGGAGAAGAAGGGACTGAGACAAGAGTGAAGAGGGAGATCAGTTTGGAGTCTCTGCACATGCACAAGCTCCAGAAGTCCAACTCCTCATGAAGACTGTTAGCCTTATCTGACAAGTGCACGTGTGGGCTGGCAGTTGGAGAAATTCTTGTGATCTTGTTACTTCAATAAACCTTAGATTAGAACTGAGCTGTTTGGACCTGTTTCTTCCAGTCTAATATTCCTCAAGCTTCAAAAAGAGATTTAAAATCTCTGAAATTGGCTTCATACTGGAAATGTGAAAGTGACTTTTAAAAATAAGAACCACACATAGCAGGGCAGCTTCTACCACATTATTCTGATCACGCATCCTTCAAAATACAAACTGTTAAACCTTGTTCCCTTCATTTAACTACGTCTGAATCTAGATTCCATAATTAAATTTTCTCTCTCGTTTCGCTTTTCAGGTGCCTGTAAATTAGAGGCAGATGTTTTCCTCAAATTATTCCTAAGGGAAAGCTTAAACCTCTGCTTACTATCTATGCTAAAACAAAAAGCACTTCATTTGCAGCTGGTTATGTGCATCATGACAGAATCCACTTGCTTATTAACAAGTAGGAATGGTAAACCATTTAGTTTTTTCATGCTCTTATTTCTCTTATTGCTGCTGTCTCTGTCAGAAGATTCTCCTTTGTTTTTCATGCAGAACTCATTTCCTACAAGATTTGATTTATGGTCAGCACTTAGCTGACCTTGGCTGATCTTGAAAGGTTAAACAGGGTCATCATGTCTGCTGAGTATCAGGGTGGGAAACTACTAGGTCATAGCAGGGCTGCAGGCTAGACTCAGAATTTAAAAACATCACAGAAATAAGCAATGGAAATCATTCTCATGCTGTTGCCAGTGGAAATGGAACTTCTTAAAGAAGGCACTACTTTCACTCCCACCCATCCAAAAACGTAGCTGATAGTTGTATATTAAGAATGCAAATGTTGACCTACAGCTGAATCAGGCAGAGCAAAATTTCAAAATCTCCTTGCCAGTAAGACTCCCCACATAAAACAAAGCATGCGAAAAGGATCTTCTTGTGAACTACATCAACATTTTTTTTCTTGTTGTTCAAAGCATAATTAAGGATAAAAAGATAATAGCTATTCTATGAGATTGATTATTTCAGCCAAATAACTATGCAAACAGCATTCAAGTAAACTATGACAAGCCTTAGTACTACAAAGGAATATGATAAATTTAAAATCCGTATGATTAACTATTTCCTTGCCTAACAGCGTGTTTACCGTAAAATGTAGCTGCTGTTCAATTTCCCATAGATTTAATAGAGGGTATTAAGTTTTTAATTAAATTATGCTTGCAGCTACTTGTGATTAGCAAAACTTGAGTTTTTCTGGCTTCTTTGGATCATCTTCTCCCTGTGGGTATTTGTAGGAGGTAGACCGATTCTAAACTGCCTCATTCTCCTCCTCTTCAGTGATGCTGAATTATCCAGCAATCTGTAGTTCTTCAGCAGTTTGAAGCTGGCTCATACCATGTTTGATTGCTAGTCGTTTTAATTCCACTCCTGCTTAAAGTCCAACACACTAATGCTGTCTGTCAGTTCCTCAATCCATCTCAACTTCCCATTTAAAAAAAAAACACATGCTTTTCTTAGCACTTTTGCTGCCCTCAAGTAATCATCCCAAGTACAGTTTTCATTATAGCACAATAGCGGATTTTATTTCTTTCATATTACCACACTTCTGACAAAACTCATTTTCCACTGTTTATGAAAGTCTGTAATAGCAATTGGGAGCTTGTTTAAGATTTATATCCTGCCTTTTATATAGGAGCTCAAGGCAGCACATACAATGGATTCTCCTCCTATGTTTCCCCACAACAACCATTGAGGAATCTTGGACTGGCCCAAAGTCGCATCTGTGGCTGAGGTATCCCCACTGTCAAGCCAATCCCTTTACCATGTCAAATATTGCTGTAAAAAGCCTCACTACACTGCACATTGTAGAAATAAATTGGAACAAGTGAAAGCCCTCCACCATTATCTTTTGACAAGAGAGTAATATAAAAGGAAACAACTACAATAAATACTTAGCCGATAATGGTTTAGAGTTGTTAAACTCGGAAGGTACTTATCTAATAAATAAGCAAATAAATAAATTCAAAAAGCACATCAAGAGGATTTCAAAATGAGGAAATGACAGTTCAGTGATTTTAAAATGGTCTCAGCTTTTGAATTTCTATTTAGAAAATATATGTGTGCCCCAATATAATACTTTTGTTATATAAGTTAGCAACCAACATTCAGTACATGTAGCCAATGAAATAAATGCACTGTGTTCTGCTTTTCCAAAAGCTGTAAATACTGTAATCTTTTTAACCCTATCATCTGTCTTGCAGGACAAGTCCTATGATATCATACCTAATAAATTTTTTCTCTTTATTGGTTAGCCTTCTCTATTTATTGGGCATGAAATAATTATTCCATAGCATATAATATGAAGTCACGAGGATTCAAGCTTGACTCAAAAAAGTCTTTACTTTCACTCTAAGGGTATATACATATACTTATAGCTTGGTGTAGCCGTTAAGATGCCAGGCTAGAAACCAGGAGACTGTGAGTTCTAGTCCTGCCTTAGGCATGAAAACTGGCTGGGTGATTTTGGGCCAGTTACTCTCTCTCAGCCAACCCACCTCACAGGGTTGTTCTTGTAGAGAAAACAGGAAGAGGGAGGAGGATTATGTGTGTTCTTTGCCTTGAGTTACTTATAAAGTGATAAAAGTGGGATAAAAAAATCTAATAAAATAAAAATAAATCTGTCATCCCAGATCTTCTGAATGAATCTTTGATATGTACCCTGCTTAAAAGCATTCTTGATGGAACCATCAAAGTAATTTTAAGAAAGGCTGCATGCATTTTTCTTCAAATATCAAGAAAGGCTCCTCTAACCTGGTTCAAAAGTCATTTTTGAAATGATTTTTCCAACTAGCAAACTGTGTATCATCATCTTATCATTCATTTTCAGCCCATATATAACAAGAACAATTCAGCCAGGATTTCTATTGCTGATAGCACAGCTACAATATACTCAAAAGTATCTTTGATACGCTGGGGTGTTTTCTATCAAGAGAGACATATAAAAAATACTAATTTTTATCTCTCTTTTCTTGGGTTGAAATTGATTGAGACTACCTAAGAGATAAAAATAAATAATTCTTCACAAAATTGAATTCTAAGCACAAGACATGATGATGGCAATGATAACTGAATAGGATGTTCTCCAATAACCAGAAGTACCATAAAATGATTATGAATTCTATACTACATCAGTTCCTGAAATGCAATACTTGATAAAACTTTAAAATATTACAGTTTATAGTCACTGAAAGACAACAAGGTTTTTAGTATTTTTGTTATAGGTTGAAACATCTTATTAGTGACATGAAAAAATTTCCAATCACTAAACCCTCAAACCATGATTATTTATTAGATTATAGAATATTAGCTCTCAAAATGTCTCAAGAGGTTTCAGAGCTGTTTCATTTCTATGACAATAATGAAAGGATTGGTCATTCTTGGAATGCCTGAATGCATACATACTGATTAAATGTAACTAACATGTTTACATTTCAAAAATATATTAATTTGGAAAAATAACATTGATTACAGTAAAATCCCAATTTTTATTCAATGAACTTTGAGTACAATGGACAAAATTTTAATTTGAACTTCATTCCCAAATAATGAAAAAATCTGCTGGTTCTAATGTAGATCAGACAACATAGTTCTGCCATTTATGATTTAGATCATTATCTAATTAAGGTATTTTATTTATGTAATTGTATATTGACACAAATATATTTAATTACACAAGTAATCAAGTAATATAAACTGTCACAAATTTATACAATTTTTTCAGTCACATAAATTTGGATTTAATGGACATTCACCTTTAATGGACAGCCCTTCACCCTAGCTGGTCCAATAAATCAAGGTTTGGTATAATTTGGTATAATTTTTTTTATCAAAGCTATGTTCTTGCATAACACATTAATACTTTTTAGAAAAAAATAAATTATTACATGTAGTGATTCATATGACAATTCCTTAACTGGGAAGAAATTTATCCCTGTAGGCTTTCTTTAAGTACCATAAAATGTTCTAAAGACAGGAAAAATTTTTGTCTGTAAGCATATCCATACGAAATTGTACTGGCTCCCCCAACATTCAACACTTCTAGCTCTGGGTAGGTCCACCAAATCTGCAAATAAAAAAAATGAAAAAATTATGCAAAATTCCAAATCCAGATTAATATTACAAAATATGTTTATAAGACATACTAGATTTGACAATTCTTGTTCTTTCTTTACTAGCTACTATTTCTAGATCCATACTTCTATTTCCTTCCTAACAAAAATATTGTTATATCATCTGACTCCTTTTGCTCCCTTCTCCAAAGAACAGAGTTTCAGGTAGTAAACTAGTAGTAGTTTATTAATTTACTAATATTACCATATTAAATAAAATACAATAAAGGTAAATATAGGTCTAATTCCAGAGTAAAAATAGATAAAAAGAAAATACAATAAATACGTATGTGGTAAATACAAACATTGGATAAATACATCACTTTTAGACAATATCCTGATCAGGTTCTGAAATGAATTGCCTTGTCTATATACCTAGAAGTTCTACACACAATGTATATGGTAGAGCCCAGGAAAATATTGGACAACTTTGACTTAGGTCCCAATGAGCTATTCTTTCAAATAGTGTTGTTAAATATATAATAAAAGAAGCATAAATATGATAGTCAAAATATGATCAATATCTTCAATGGCTGGGGCACCACATATACATGTCCTCTTATGATACAGCAGGTGATTGAAGTGCCCATATTTGGCCATGGGTTCAATAACTCATATCTTGTTCTAGAACAGGCCCATCTTAGAAACTCTGTCAAACTCACTGAGAGGTATTTTTTTGGATTGGAAAATAGTTTTAGTGTTAGCCAGCCAATTTAAAAATCTATTTTTTATTAATAATTTTATTTTGTTTGGGCATTGACATCTTAGATTCTCTGTCTAAGACTCCCCTTGGGAGGCATTTAAGAATAAATATTGGGTGGAAAACCCATGCTGTGAAATAACTTTGGTAGTTGGCTTACCCAAAAAGTGGGCTGAGCCATAGTTTTCTGTTCAGCAAAACTTTAATTTTTATGTAGCTGTATATGGAGAGGAAACCTGTTTCAGCTCTGACGTGTTCTCGTCAGTTCCGAGTATGCTTCTTTAAAAAATGGGTCCTTAGATTTGATTTTATTGATGTTTAAAGAATTGAGAATGCAATAAATATTTAGCTTTCACAACAATCTTCTCAAGTCTACTTGAGAATGTGCCATTAGAATCATACTGTCAGCATATAAAAGAATGTTCATAATTTTTCATGGATCTTTGGCACATTAGTGTCTAGAGCATATAGGAATCCTGGAATATCATTGACATAGAAGTTATAAAGTATTGGTACTGGAATACAACTCTGTCTAACACTTTTATGGATAGGTAAAATTATTTTTTGGGAATAAACAGCAAAAGTGTGATTAGAATGTTGAGACCTAGGGGTCCAGTAGATTTCAAATAAGATTTTAAAATTAGTTGTAAGAATCCCTCCTACAGGAAAATGCTTTTTTCATTTTTTTTTAAATGATAGGATGGAATTTTGAAAGTTGGACCGTAGAGAAAACCAGAAGGAACTAAAGATTACAATTAAAGGAAAATAACATTATTATAAATATTATTGACTTATAATACAGAATGGAGCAAAATGGAGTAACATTGGACATATTGAATGATATTTGGGAGCTATGGACACAGAAGTTAATTTTAAGAATGTGTGCCATCATGTAGTTTTAAACACTACATTATGTAGTGTTTAAAAGATTATATGGAAGAGAAACAAGTTTTATAGGACAAGAAATTGTCCTGTAAATTGAAATTGATTTAAAAGGGCTTTAAAAATGACAGGCTACAAAAATGATAAGGAAAAAGATACGACACTGAATATACAAAAGAAGCCATTTGATGTGTTAATAATTAAAAGGGATATACAAATAACCAACCAAACAAGTTACATGGATAATTCTCCAATATTGGATTTACAAAAGAGATCAGCTAAACCTTTCAAGAAAGTTGTGAGAAGGGACTACGAAAAAATAAAAAGAAATAAAGATAGATTATTAGATGTGCTATTCTAGTGTGAAGCCTTTCCCCAGCAGTATTGTTGGGATTAGTTTGGTTCAGGCTCCTGAAGAGTGACTAGGCCAGTGGCTGGCACTTGAACCAGGAACCTAGGACACAGTAAGTCTCTGTCATATCATGGAGTAGAAATATGCCTTGTACCTAGCTC
>JANHZU010006799.1:203198-213234 GCA_032468055.1 Acrochordus granulatus | reverse complement strand
ACTGTTCATTTAAGAATGCCTTCTTATCTCTCCCTGCTATTCTCTGGAAATTTGCATTCAGTTGGGTATATCTTTCCCCTTCTCCCTTGCCTTTCACTTTCCTTCTTTCATCAGCTATTTGTAATGCATTATCAAACAGCCACTTTGCTTTCTTGCATTTATTTTTCTTTGGAATGGTTTTAGTAGCTCTCCATCCATAGTTCTTCAGGCCTCTGTCCATATTTCTTCAGGCCCTCTGTCTACCAGATCTAACCCCTTATATCTATTCCTCACTTCCACTGTATATTCATAAGGGATATCATTGAATGGCCAAATAGTTTTCCCCACCTTCTTCAATTTCAGCCTAAATTTTGCAATAAGAAGCTCATGATCTGAGCCACAGTCAACTCCAGGTCTTTTTTTTTACTGACTGTGTAGAGCTTCTCCATCTCTGGCTTGAAAGAATATGATCAATCTGATTTTGATGTCAACCATCTGGTGATTCCATGTGTAGAGTCGTCTCTTGGACTGTTGGAAAAGTGCATTTGTTATGACCAAAGTATTCCCCTGACAAAATTATGTTAGTCTTTTCTCTGATTAATTTTGTACTCCAAAGCCAAACTTGCCTGTTATTCTGGTTACCTTTTGACTTCCTACTTTAGCATTCCAATGATACAAAGGACATCTTTTTTTGGTGTGGAGTTCTAGAAATTGTTATAGGCCTTCACAGAACCAGTCAACCTCAGCCTCTTCGGTATCAGTGGTTGAAGGATAGACTTGGATTACTGTGATGTTGAATGGTTTGGCCTGGATTCAAACCAAGATCATTCTGTCATTTTTGAGATTGTACTACATTGCTTTTCTCACTCTTTTATTATGATGGCTACTCCATTTCTTCTAAGGGAGTCTTGCCCATAGTAGTTAAAATTAAATTTGCCCATTCCTGTCAATTAGTTCACTGATTCCCAATGTTCATCTTGCCATATCATGTTTGACTATATCCAGCTTATTTTGATTCATAGATCTTACATTCCAGGTTCCTATGCAATATTGTTCTTTACAGCACTGGACTTTCCTTTCACCTCCAGGCAAATGCACAGCTGAGCATCTTTTCAACTTTGGCCCAGCCACTTCACTCTTTCTGGAGCTATTTGTAATTGCTCTCAGCTCTTCCCCAGTAGCATACTGGACACCTTCTGACCTTATGGGGTCACCTTCCGGTGTTTAATCTTTTAGGCTTTTGTTAGTGTCCATAGGGTTTTCTTGGCAAGATATTGGAGTGGGCTGCCATTTCCTTCTCCAGTGGAGTCATGTAGTCCATTTTTCACCAAATGTCCAGGAACTCCAACATCTAGCATGGTCCTTATTGACCCATGTGATGACTGAGTCAGTGTGGGTTTTTGTAAATTACATCTCACCATAAATTTTATGTGATGGAGATTTTTATCTTCCAGTATTTTCAACTCCTTACATTCAAGTGTAAAAAAAGTAACTAAGACTCTAAAAAAGAAGCATAGTAGATGGTCTAGTACAAAGCAACTTCCTCTCATTAAATCTGGCTTTTGTTCTCAGATGGTTACAGATTGAATACTAATATTTATTCCTATACACTTATCCATACACACAGCTGTGATAAGACTTTACTTTGTTAAGGCCTATTAAGACTCTTGAAGTGTAAAAAAAATGCAACTTACTGAGAGGTTAGCACTGGTAAATAACTGAATTTGATGGTCTTGTCAGAACCCATGGGGAAATGGTATTTACCCAACTGAAATACATTGTCAAAAAAGTTGTTATTATTTCAATGCTATCACTGAAAACATATAAAATCAGCTGTGAATCTTAAGTGATACATTTTGTAGTTATGGGTTGGATTGTTGTTTTTTGGTTTCCATCAGCATAATAAGCATTCTTTTTATTATGCAGTAAAAAAAAATTTCATTAATTCAGATTCCCAAATCCTAAGAGTAGTGGAGACCTACTATTAGTATGCCCCTGGATGAAAAAAGATATTAACAGGTAGAGGATTAATGCAACAGTCTACCAGTTTCAATGAAATAGGATCCAGGTTTTGACAAGCTGCCTTGCAATTTACAGAATAAATGTCTTGCTTCTCTGCAGTCTACGATTCTGAGTACTCATTCAAAATAAAACAACCCACATTGAGAAATACATGCCAAAATTACAAAGATCTCCAGAGACAAACTTGAAGTACGTATTTCACCTCTTAGTGCTTTATTTCCAAATACAGACTATATTAGTCTGCTATTGACTCCAAGAGAATCATTCACAGGGACAATCTTCCCAATAAGATATTTGTAGGATTATATCTTTCAAAAACTTGGCAATTTTATAAGGGCAGATAAATGATTTCTAGTGTTCAGTTTGATCTGACATGTTTATGTCATAATCTCTGCATCTATATAATGTAAAAAAAATATGCTAGATTCCTAATAGTTAATTTCTTTTTAAAGCCTACCTGCCTGGAAAGGTGAAAAGAAAATTTTCTAAAAAAAATTAAACCTTTGTACTTAGATGGGTAATGGACATTGTCTTTCAAGTACAAAACATCAGCAATGCAAAGATCATTTTGTATTATTTGCTGAGTGTTTTACAATGTCCATTGTTTTATTACAACAGTAGTAATCTCCTAGGTATCTGGAGGTTAATTCTATTTATATTCACATGTTCCAGGATAATATCAAGATAATCTAATGGTAGATGAGGCAGTTGTTTCATACCAACTTGCTAACATAAGCCTCAGAGATATTTAGGGACAATCAGTTGCCAAAACAGCTTTTGCATAGAATTACAACCAAGTTATATGTTACTTTACCTGTCTTCTTCTTTCCTTGATTGCAGGTTTCTCATAAACTGTCCCTGCTGTTAATTCAGATTGGGATTACAAAATATGTTTCTGTTTGAGGACCCAACCTGTATCTGGTACCTCATGCTTGTAGTCTGCACTGCTGAAAGATTCTCTCTTAAGCAAAAACTTTAGTTTGTCCAACCAACCTAATCCAATTTGTAAAAATCAACCTGAAATTAAGATTAGGGCCAAGATGTAAGGTAAGAGCAGCTTGGGCCTGATACAATCAATATTCTAGGCATATTAATACAGTGAAACTAAAATTACTAAAATTAAAAAAGTACAGAAGAGTAGTTCTTATACAAGTTAATCACTAGATTCCCAGAGAATGTATCAAATGGAACTCTTTAAAATATTGTGAAATGGTAAAATAAGGTATTATAACTATCCAATAAATGTCAGCTATTCATGCTGTTATCAGCATGATTGGGTGAACCAACCCAAATTTAATTTCTTTCCCCACCTACCTTATCTTTAGGCATTCCAGGGTACATGTGTAATCCTTCCTTATCTGAAGCATATTATGATAATTTACTTGGGCTCACTTTCCTGTTTCTACTTAGCAGTATTATTATTAAAACATGTACATATTGCACTCGTCTAATCTGTCCCCTTTAAAAATGGTTCTTAAGAAGATCATTTACAAGTAGTCCTCACTTAGCGACTAGTCATTTAACAACCATCTGAAGTTATGTCAGACCACCCAATTGTTACTTAAGATCTGCCCTCAAAGTTAAGACTGCCACTCCCCTCATTCTGAGCACTTGGCAACCAGCTGATATTTATGACTGGGTGTTGTAACCTGCATTCATATGACTGTGAGTTTCAATTTTTTCTTGCCAATTTCTGGCAAAAAAAATAGGAGAATATACTTAACAACCATATGCTTTGCTTTACAACTGTGGTGATTTGCTTTATAACTATTGTAAAAACAGGCATAAAATCAAGTCAAGTCAGAAGGTGACCTACTTAAAGGTTGCAACAATGTACAACAGAAATTCCAGGCTGAATTGTGGTTATTAATGAAGTCTACCTTAACAAAACATAGGAAAAGGGATGGATAAATTTTAACATGTTTAAATGATGGTAAAAAGGTAATGGATTGGATGTTGTCAACTGAGTGAAACACATTTTTTTCTGAAAAATGCAGAAGTATCTGTGGAGGAGGGAAGAACTGAACCAAGTTTAAAGAGGAGGAGCAGCCTTGAGTCATTGCACATGCTGAAGTGCAGGAGACCCAACCGCCCTGAGGACCATTAGCTGATCTGTAGAGGCCAGGGACCAGACTGGCAGTTGGAGAAATTCTTGTGAGTTTGTATCAATAAACCTGTAGGTTAGACCTGCACAAAAGTGAACTTGTTTCTTTGAGTCTAACAGCAACTAAGTAAAAGTGTCCATTTTGTTATATAGAGGTGAGAGTTAGCCAGGAAAAACAGAGAAATTTCATGAAAGATTGTGTGATGAATAAATGTTGATTGAATATAAAAGTATTCAGAAAGGGTCTTTGCATTCTGGTGAAATTGAAAAGAAATAAATACGTGACCAATATGTCAAAAGTGCACAGAGGTGATCTGGTTACATGGAAAGAATGAAGAGAGAATTGCAAAACAAATATATAAAAGAAGTCAGCTTGAAGAAGGGGAGCACATGCCAGAAAGTCACGCATGAATGCACTGATGACATCTTTAAAAAAATGAGAGGTGAGAAGTTTATAGAAGAAAATGAAAGGTGTGACCCTGTGCGTCGGTACAGTGGAAACAAAAATGATTTGCCAGGATAGTAAGGAACAGAGATAGATAGTAAATGGTGGGGTTGTCAACTAGATTTAGCTATATATTTTTTAATCTTAATTTTTTAAAAAATGCCTAAACTTCCTTAATTTTATACTTTGTTACTGAGTGCAAATAATAACGGAATAGTTAAAATTTCCTTCCACATCAAGGAAACTGCTTAGGAAAAACGGATTTTTGGAGGGAGCTAAAAATCTAGTGCTAAAAAGTAGCCATGACTATGTCAAAGGTCATGTCCATGTAAAAAGCCCCCCTTCCTTATACCTGAATATTGCAGCACTGGTAAAGTTCCCAGAGAAGAAACTCGGGAGAAGATTTTAAGGCATGAACAAGTTCAAAATATGCAGAGATTCTTCCATGTTTGTCTGATACTAATAAAATAGTATATACATTATTGACTGTTTCATGGACGTAGCGGTAAAGATACCCCTGAATTGCATCAATTCAGTTTCTGATGATTGCACGGACATGGCTATCTGGTTGCCACAATCTGGTGTTACTTGACCCTATTGCTATCTTCAGGTTTGCTTAATGACTGGATTGTTTCTCAGTCTTCCAATACAGCTCCACAGCACGGTGTTCTCCAATACTAATCTTTCCAAGTAGTAAGAAAGCCTCACATAGTTTAGTTTCAAATCCACACAAGGTTGGGGATCCCTGCTGCTTTCATGAAGGTAATGAAAGATTACTAGTCATGATAGTAATGTATTGTCTTAAGTCCATGTGCCGACTATGAACTGCTTATTAACTACTATGTAATCGCATGCTGGGGGCATGGTGGCCTACAGTTAAGATGCTGGGCTTGTCAGCTGGAAGGTCGGCAGTCCGAGTTCAGGACCCAGGTGTCACATAATGGGATGACCTCCCATCATTTGCCCCAGCTCCTGACAACCTAGCAGTTCGAAAGCATGAAATGCAAGTAAATATGTAGCACCTAAATTAGTGGGAAGGTAACAGCGTCCGTGCACCTTGGCATACAGTCATGCTGGCCACTTGACCATGGAAACATCTTTGGACAACTCAGGCTCTTCGGCTATGAAACGGAGATGAGCAATGCCCCCCAGGAGTCAGACATGACTGGCAGGGGAAACCTTTTTAATAGCATGCTGGAGTAGTGTAGGCTTTTGGAAGACTGAAGGTCACAATGGGAAAGGCATTGTTAAGTCTAACATAGGATTTACACTTACATTTGCCATTTGAAAATTATGAAGAATTGAGCCTCCAAATTTCAGCGAGAGAGGTCAGGGAGGGACTTCAAGGACCATGGACATAGTTAGGGTACAAACTACCAAATCAAACTAAAACTTTGTTCCTGTTTGAAGATGCTTCTTTTTATGTTCCTGTTACCTAAAGCTATTGAATACCAAGCAGTCCAAATACACTTAAAATTTCAGCATAGGTAAACCACAAACATACAAACCCAGCAAGAGGCTCCCAGGCAAGAAATCAGAATAGATACATATTGTTTGATTTATTTATCCTCAAGAAATGTTCAAATTCCCCATATTAAAATCTCACGTTATCAGAAACAACTGCATGGGAATTATTCTTTAGCCCCCATTGTTCCACAGCTGCCTTCAAATGATTCTCTGGAAAAGATAAACTTTTATATTTTTCAATCTCTAATAAATGTGTTGGCATTTACACAGCAAAGTAACTTATTTTTCCCAGATCTAGGTTAGCCTATAGACACACACAGCATAGTAAGGTCACTGGCTTTTCTGTTATAATCAATTAAATCTGTGTTTACAGCTTGTTTCGGAAGTAATTAATTAAATTTCATGTACTAAGACTGAATCTTCCTGTCCTAGATTGCTAAGAAAAAGTATTTTACATAGTCAAGAATACTATAAATCAAAATGTAGGAACCTAGAGCTATCCCTGTAACAACACTGGCATATTAATAGGGTTAAGTATCTATTTTACCCAAATTGCTTAGCTGATAGCCAGCAGAGACATTCAAGCTTTTCCACATTATTAAGCAAAGTATTTCACAGCCATGTTGTATTCATTCTCTTATACTAGGCACACACAAATTCATAAATTTTGTAATTGGTAAGGGCCAAGAGTGAAGAAACAATAGAGGACCAGCCTTGTGTGAATGATCAAAAGCTATGCAATTAAACAACTAAACACGGAATGTGAGTATTGTGTATCATAAAGCAATGTGGTTACAATAAAGATGATTTCTTGCATTGCAGTTAGAATATACAACTTCCATTATTGTACAACCAGGTGTACATGTACATGTACTGCATGAATGCCATAATCCACATTACACACAATATTTAGAGTTAAAAATACTATTCTGACTGCAAGATGTTCCATTTAACTGCCACTGATAGCGCTGTATAAGTCCATTGGCTTTACTAAACTAGACTGTTCATCTGTAATTCTTAGCAGTGAATACTACAGCTGTATGCATAATGTATAATAAACTTAACATTTAATTTAGAAACAGATATTATCAAGACTTCACACTATTTTTGTAGCCTAAAATGCCATTCAGTTGTGATATCAGTGTACACTTTTTTTTCAGAGAAGCATATTTCATTTCCTTTGCCAAAAAGCCTTATCTTGTGGGTGGCAGTAAGTCTGAAAGCATTTATTTATTGTCTCTTTTCCTTGCTGACAGTTGCATGCCTATATTTAAAACTGATCAAGTCTTTGCTCTCCACTTCCACTTCCCATTCCTAATCCAATCCTTGTTACAGGCGCCAAACATTACATGGTAAACATGTTTTAATCTTCACATGACTTTAAATATTTTTAGAGATCTGGTTCAGTATACAATTCCCATCACTATACAGCCACCCATGCCTGTCCATATTCTCAACAGAATACAACAGAGCATTAATACAATTTAATATTCTTAAACTTTATATGGTTCTTAAAATGGATTTTATTCTATGTTGCTAAATTGGTTGCATTCTGCAGTATAAAATAAAACAAATGTACCTGCTGTATCAGCTACAACTCAAATTGGTCACAAATATTCTGGTCATTCCTGTTCTTTCTGCATTTTTGTAATTTGTTATATTTGAGCTTCCCTCTGAATATGCTTTTTAGTTAGAGCAAAATGGAGCAGTTGAAATTATTATTAGTAGTGTTAATCAATGATTCTGAAGAAGAAACACTACTGCCTATTCAGTCCCAGACCAATTCATCTTTCAAATCCTAGTTGGCTTCAGACACAAATATATGAATTTTTCCTAAACTCAGCATGGTCTTGTCCCAAGGTTATCTAAGAAGGCTCTTCTCCAAGTTTCTTGGGTAGAATATATTTAAAGAGATCACTTTCTTTACCCCAAATGTGAAATTTTGTAATCTTTTCCAAATATTAGGTCTAAACATTATTATATTGGCCCCTGTGATTCCAGAAAGGTAGAATGACAGAACATGTTCTTCTTTGTTGTTCCTTGTACAGAGACATCTGAACCAACTCATAATTCCTCCGATTAGTAAATATCTTGGTCTCCCAGACTTGGCACCTATGTTCAGAAGCTGCACATAGATGAAGTACCCTTTGTTATAGCATATATAGTCAGATTTTGTGCAATAGCACAAAAGGTCCATTCTTTGGCCAATACATTCCTTGTAATTATAGTTCATTTAAAATTGTAGATATTATCACTTTGTTGATACTAATAGTTTCAGATACTTTTAATTTACAATAATTTTAGATGCTATCATATTTAATATAATTTTAGTGTTTACATTACGACATAGGGTTTGTCTTAGATCACTCATTAGATGCTACTTAGGTAATTTTATAAATATATTTTAACCCTGTTTTAAATTTCATTTGTTTCCTGTCTCTGATGTAATGAACTGAATTGAATTTTATTTTCTGCTAATGTTAATTATAGTGAATGAAGGGATTGAATCTCTGTCTTGGAAAATATTCATATTCACTTTCCATATCTAAGAACTGTTGGTCATCAAGTTATATTTTTATTATATATTTAATATACTGTTCTAATATTTTGTTCTATCCAAAAGAGTTTACATTTAAACTGCAGAAGAGAAAAATCCTTTTTAAAATCAAACATCAGATGAAGAAAACATTTTTCAAGTATCCTTTTCAATTTGACAATTAATTATTAATTTTTTATAGTTACAGTAAAATCTAGATATTGCATGAAGGAACAGTTGAAGTTAGTTTATGAAAAAAATAAGAGAAGGTCCAAGGGAAGCAAATATTTTTGCCTTTGTAAGTCTTAAGTTTTTAAAATATCACTAAAGCAATTTGTTTACAGAATTAAACATTTGTCATTTACTACAATACAGGTACTTCTAATTGGAATCCTGAATTAATTTTCTGCATCCCCAATGAGCTGCTATTTTATTAAATTGGCACACTTATTCATCCTAACTGCTAATTACTGAGAAGAAGAAAGAGCATAAATGCTGTCTTCAACCTTTCAACAAGCACCATTAAAAATTATGAGTTTTTCTTGGAATTCCAATATTCTTGCATTGCTTTGAGCTATATTCTTAAAGTATACCATTCGTGAGTTACTAATATTGTCCACAAACTATTTAGTTTGTGTAAATCTATGTAAATCCAAGTAAGCAATTTTAGCAATTCACCAAATTTCTCTGTTGCACTGTTGTTGAAGATAAAAGTTGCTGATTTGGGGAGCAAAAAGAGGAGAGTAAATTAAGCAGTTGAAGGAAAAAAAAGTCATTTTACAGAAAAAAGTTTATAGAAAAAAGTCATTTCCTTTCTGTGATATCTTTCAGGTATTTTTTAAGTGTGATTTTCTGAATGACAAATCATATTATAACTTTTTGGATTCTATACTTTTAATTCTTACTGTAAACTGTTCAGCAGAAAAATTCTTATACACAAAGTTCTATTCATAATTAAACGTTTCTTCTCCCTTGCCACAAGGGGTTTTTTTAGGAATAAATTCTAACATGAAAACACCTACATTTGTTTTTATGTTAATTCAAAATCTGTTGATCACAAAATAAATTTAAAAAATTGTTTACTGAAGAAAGTTTGTTATGGAAGACACATATTGTTTTTGTGTAATTAAAATTATTTTCTATACAGCCAAAATACACTTTTATTTAGCTATTTAATATCTGGGACAGGCATTCTTAGGATACTGTGTAGCTGAGATGCTAACATGAATTTTATAAAAAGTATCTACTTAAGAAATTTAACAACTGAAAAGTAATCTTGTTCGAATTAGTATTAGAGCAAATATAAAGCGCATGATGGGAAATTTCTTTTTAAAACAATAGTTCCAGAGTGAATCATTATCTTCAAGTACATTGAGAAGATGCTGATTTTAATTCATTCCAAAACCTCAAAGGACTACCTTATTCCTTATTAAATGCTTCTTAGTTTGTGCACTTTCTTTTCCAGCTGGGAATTAAATATCCT
>JANHZU010006799.1:152509-174305 GCA_032468055.1 Acrochordus granulatus | reverse complement strand
AGCAGAACTCTTGCACGGGGTTGCTGTCTTCAACAATGGAGTAAAGCATGAGGTAAGAGTTGGCAGAACTCTCGCGCGGAATTGCCTAAATGGGAAATACAGAGCGCGCTTACTGATGACGCACAAGGTTTGGCACGAAGTATCCTTGTCTCATGAGTCGCGGCTCGTCTAGCAGAATATTTTTTTATTAAATTTTTTGCTCGTCTTGCAAGTTTCTTGTCCTGCGAGTTACTCGTCTTGTGATGTACCACTGTATATGGTAAATGAACAAAATAAAGAATAAGAAAATCAAACAGAATACAGACATACATAGCTATTTGGAACCTGATTACCTTCTTTGAGTCATCTATCAAACAGCTGGAATCTGAAACTGACTGAATCTGAACTGTGAATGTAACTGGATTATTATTCATCTACTCTTAGTTTAAATTAGTAACCAAAATTAAGTTTACCTTGCTTCTTGTGTATACTTGCAGATAAATCTGGAATGAGAAGTTCTTTTGGGCCATGATCAGTATCTACAGATAGTCCTCGACCTATAACCACAACTGGAACCAGAATTTCTTTTGCAAAGTGAGCTAATTGTTGAGTAAGTTGTACCTGATTTTACAACCTTTTTTGCCACAATTGTTAAGGAAATCATTCCATTTGTAAAGTGAATCATATGGTCATTAAGTGAATTCAGCTTCCTCTAGTGACTTGTTGGAAGTTGGCTGAGAACGTCAGAAATTACGATTGCATGATCCCAGGATGTTGCAGTCATCATAAGTACAGATTGGTTGCCAAGCACCCAAATTTTGATCACAAGACTGTGGAGATGCTGCAATGTCATAAGTACTGCTTTTCTCAGTACTGCTTTTCTTAGTACTGCTGTAACTTCAAATGATTTCTACACAAATGTTTGTAAGACAAGAACTACTTGTATACTAAAAGACAACTTGGTTTGGTTTGTTTGCTCTTCTATTGGCATTATTAAATACCTCAGATAGGGCAGCTATGCCTGGGTTGTAAAAACGATTCACAAGTTACACCTTTTGCATCATTCTAAGCTATCTAAGTCTAGGTCCCACTCATCAGACTAGTGTACGGTTTCTCCAAAGCATTCTGTAGAGGACTGATGATTGA
Source organism: Acrochordus granulatus (assembly GCA_032468055.1). NCBI lineage: Eukaryota > Metazoa > Chordata > Lepidosauria > Squamata > Acrochordidae > Acrochordus > Acrochordus granulatus. The sequence continues at coordinate 173,180 of JANHZU010006799.1, read as the reverse complement.
AATGCTGTTTGTATGTTTATCAATTGGAAATGTTTATTTCTACCAACTGTGTTGACACCCAAACTACAAAAGAGTAGTTGTAGTACTGTGTTTGCGCATTTGATTATACAAACTGAAAGAAAGTTTGATGTTTTCTTCTCTAGTACAATCCATTTTTAAATGAGCTAGATGCTTTTGGTTTCTTCACCATCATCATTATTATGCCCCGACTATGGATGAATTGCTCAGGTTGTGAGAGCTCCATCTTTCTCATAATCCAGTGTAAACAGGGAGTAGCCAAAGCAAGGCATTTTCTTCCTCCAGTAAGAAGGGAGGTGGCAAAGAGAGTTGGACGATGCATCCGTGCAGGAAGGACTCACAGCTAAAGGCTCCAGGAGACTCCATCAGCCACAGTGGCCCTGGCCAACCATGCACTTACACAAGGTTACATTCTTCAGTTATCAGTTTGACCAGGAAACATCTGTCTTGAAATAAAAATCTAATAAATTGCTAAAGTAATGTTTATTTATTCATCTAATTTAATTTATAGGTTATCCTAACTTGTTACGACTCATTTCAAGAAGAGAGAAGCAGATGCATTCCTAATGAGTTTATAAGGCAGCCCCATGTGCCTGATAAAGTGAGGCATGTGAAGTGGTTCACTGCTTCTTTCTGAAAGCCTCCTGCTTTGCTAGGAGGAAAGGCTGTTTGATGAGAGCACATGGCCCACATTCCATCACTTTCATTTTATATAAAACAAAGAACTGAATGGTTAAAGTTAGGTAAAGCAAATGCCTGCATTTCTCAGTCACTGTTTATCAATCAACAAGTCAATCCTCCACATGCATAGGGTAAGGACTATGATGTTACTACACCAAAAGGATATTAAGCACTTTTAGTTAGTTTTAGAGTTAGCGTAAAGATGATCAGAATATATGTATTTTGTATACCTCAATTTAACAATGTGATGCTTTTATATATGAACAGCACATGACAAATTACAAGTAAAGAACAAGTAAAGAAATTTATGGTTATCCTAATGTCTCATCACCAGTATTTGTACAAGCATTTATTCAAATCAAATATGTTTTTATTTCAGAGAAGGTATCATCCAATTTGCATTACTAACAGTAAAGTTCTATACATTTTATCAGAACCAACATGCACTGAGTTTTAATGAACTAGACAATCCACTATAGGATTACTTCATTTATTACTGAATCATCCCTGACTAGATGAATACAACATAAGCCACAATTAATGGTTTACAAACCAAAACCTGCTGTTTTTACATATTTTACACTTAAACCATATAAGCCACATTATGATTTTTGTGATGTATGATTCTACATTACATATTAGTCCAAAGTTTGCAATGGACAATGGGTGACCATTTATGAATGCCTGATTGTCCATCTAAAAGTACTCCTAGCTCTTGATAATTAGAAGATGTTCCAAGATGTGGACTGCAATCACAAATCCTCTCACAACCTCTTCAAGACTGAAAGGATCATAATTACATCTTGCGAAGCACTTTATATCCTCTGGCCACACCATTCAAGCTACAATTTTCACATCATTTCAAGAAATTCTAAAGTGAAGGGGAAATGCCTCAATCTGATTCAAATACCAAATTAGGGCTTGTTATAAACTTCATGTACCTTACAGCAAAAATCAATTCCATTCAATTCAGCAACTATAAAGAACAACTTTGTTCATATTACGTACAGTATATTCATTTATGCATCGACTGATCACTGTATCTTTGAAGAAATGGTTAAACTTACTCAAGCTACAAGATCATTAAATTAAGAAGCTGAAGCAGCAGAGCAGCAGAACATAGTTATTTACCCATTCTGAACAAACATTTTTGTTCATATAAGGAAGTAGATCTGTAAGGGAATGAGAAAAAATATAGAATCTTGGTATTATATAGAATTTGGTACACAAATTCCTGTAAACACATACAGGCAAAATTTTAGAATATGATATTTGCAGTAACAGGACTAATAAGAATTCATTCTGGAGTAGACATTATGACTCTGGACTAGAGTTGTCTTCGATTTAGATAATTCATTTAATGACTGTTCAAATTTAAAATGGCATTAAAAAATGTCTTACACCTGGTCCTTGCATTTATGACCGTTACAGCATCCCTATGGTAACATGATCAAAATTCCAGGTGCTTAGCAGCCAGCATGCATTTACGGTGGTTGCATCATCCTAGAGTCATGTGATCACCATCTGTGACCTTCCTGGCCAGCTTCTTACAAGCAAAGTTAATGCAGGAAGCTGGATTTGTTTAATGATCGGGTGATTCATTTACAAATTCATTTCTGTTTTTATTATGTTTTATATTGTAAGCCACCAAGAGTCATTTGATTTCAGCGGCACATAAATCTAATAACTAAATAAACTCCAGTGGTTATTCCACTTCAAGTTATCAAGTTATTCACTTGATAACCATGGCAAAAAAAGATCAACTTAACAACCATGGTGAAAAAGATCATAAAATCGTATGCTACTCATTTAGCAAGTGTCTTGCTTAGCAGTGCAAATTCTGGTCCCGACTGTGATCATACGTTGAGGACTACCCATAACAGTGCCACAAACAATCGGATCTTTCTATATGACCAGCTAGCAATAATTTAATGGAATTTTCTAGCCCCAATATAGCAAACCTTAGAACAAACAACAATAAGCTGTACTTATTAAGAAGTATGACTACAAGAAAAAAAATGAGGACAAGGAATGTGCTATGTCACTAAAGAATCATAGTAGTTATGGATATTTTTTACATTCAGTATACAAAATAGGATGTGTTCCTATCTTATATATTGGACGTGGATGTCTCCAAATTTCTTTAATATCTCCCACAAAGCATTAGATCTGGATATATCACGACATAATCTGATATTTCTTGGTATAATATCTGGCTTGCACATGCATGTATATAGAAACAAAGGAATTTTTTAATCTGATTTAAAAGTAATTAACAGATCTTCAGAAATTAAAACCATGTCTGGTTTACTGGTATCTTTTTAACATGCTTCTGCCATCCTACAGCAGATGCATCATAACAGTGATACACATCTTTGAAAAAAATATTAATTTTCTCTAAACTGAATTATTTAGACCTTGACTACTATGATTGTTGCAAAGGCACTTTGAAGAAAAACCACTGCTTTTGTTCTACACAGAATGTGACGCAGAAAAATAGAATTATGTCTCATTCAAATAAACTGACACAGTGGGCAAAAGATGATAACAATTTCTAGATGCAGTATGGGACTTCAGAAATGTACTTTCTAAATTCAGATTAGAGCCAGCATTATTCTTTGTAGCATAAAAGCGTGGTTCTATCTTAGATACCAGCCTAAGTTCTCTACAATAGCAGAAGTAAACAATCTTCTAATAATGCAGAGCAATGATGTAGACAATAATAGTCATTAACTTAATCAAGCTTATCTATGAGCTTCTTTTCACTTTATAACTTCTGACTTATTATGTTTAAAAACCGGAGATACAACTGAAGTTTCCTGTCAATGCTAGTTAGAATACTTTCCTAAGGTAACACTATTTAATAAATAGCTATATTGTAAAGGAAAGTGTTTATATAAAATCAAAAGGAGTGGATGAAATTCTTATGTTAAAAACCTAAGTCTTCCTTAAATATTTTGAAGCAATTACTCTCCATGTCAAATAGCCTTTATGTCTGCTCTACTATAAGTTCTTAATGTCTTGTCATATGGACAGATGGGTTCTTCTACTAGCAATTTTCATAAATTCACTTACAATTCATAACTCAAAAATAGAATTAGTGACACCATGATACAATTTGATGAATGAGATGCCTCTGTTCCCCCACATGCTACATTTCTCACAGGATAGAATAGCACACGCCTAACTTAGTGTAACAAATGGCCATGCACATTTTTTTGCACCACCCACACACACTGCTAAATCTATCTGATGAAAGGATTTGGAAATTACTAGAACACTAATGTCTCAGTAACTATATCTGGGAAAAGAAAGAAAATGTATTTATTTGGCAACTATCTTCTGCTGTCTCAAACAACATGTCTATGTAATCATACAAAAGGATTCAAATACCCTAAAATATCTTATTTTGTAGTAAAATACAAGACTGCCTCATTATGGCAGAGCAGAATTTCAGAATATGCTTTTTGGGTAAAAGGTTATTTCAATTTATGTCATTTATCTGCAGAGTTAGAGGGTGGATTAAAGTCGGAAACAAAACTCAAGGCTATAAGACTATCCTCAAATTTTTCATGTTTCCCAGACCACCTCTAAAAATGTTCACAATGTTGCTTTTCAATATTATAAAAAGGAAGAACTCTTTAAAACGTGGAGAATAATAACACTGTTTAATTAGATTTTAATTAAACATAAATCAGTTCAGATCAAATTATGGTTTTGCCCTAGACCAAGGGTCTCTAAGATCTTTAGCTCCTCAACCCTTTCATGAAGTTTCAGATTGTTCATTAACCCTTAAATAATTATATGAAAATAATCTAATAACTACTACTTTAACAATACTATGAATATTGACCCCTTAGATAGTCCCACTGAGACTTGGGGGTCGATATTAACTATTTTGGGGAACCCTTCCCTAAACTCATTCACCTCTTTGTTCTTAGCCTACCCTCTATAAGGCAAAATTACATAGCTCTGGTTTAACAAGAAGGATTCCATGCCATTATAAATACTAAAAGATTAAAAATTGAGCATGTTCATAGTTATTTTAAGCCTTTTTAAATTGTTTACAATGGCAGATGCAACTTCTTAAATTTAATAAATAGATAGAAGGCAGCTGTTGTCCTCTACACTCCAATGTTTGAGTGGTCGTCAAATATGTGCTGGATTTTTTTTCTGGAAGAGACTTGCTTATATTAATATTTCTCAAAATATTAAAATAAATATTTTGATGTCCATTATGCTCTTTTCTTCATCTCTATTATCTCTGCCTAAAAAAAGTTTGGGACCTATGCAAGAAATATATCCTCATAAAAATCTTCACCTACCCAGATGAACTAAATTGTCTCTAAATGGTTTACTGTTCTTACTATCTTCTTCCCATGCTGCTCCAAAATAAAGCAGATCTTTTGACATTTTCCCATTTGGGACTATGGCTGAATCTCTTTTTGAATTAATTTTTGATGAAATACCTCAAATTGAATCACATTCCCATTGGATCAAATTATGCCCCACTATGAATCGCAAATCTCCAACTGGAATCAAATCAGGGCTCATTCATAGAAGTATATCAACTTTTAAGATATATAGTTATTAATACACCTGTTTTCTAGAAACTGTATTAAAAATACCTTACTTCAACAGATGTCCAAACAAAAAAAAATATTTCTACCTTAATATACTGTAAAATATATTTGCAGCATACAGCCAACTCCGATTCTTATTCATTTATGTATTATTATAGAGGGCATCTGAAATACTACTTTAAGACATTTACTAATGTTCGGGCTGTATATTTGTTTTGGGATTTGTCAGATATCAAGCAAAACAAGAACTGCAGAGGTTAATTCAAATTCAAAACACATGCTGAGAACATGAAAGAGTGCCATTTATTCATACTTGTTCACCAAAAACAGAAGTATTGGAAGGGGCAAATAAAAGGTAGAAGAGATAGACCTTCTCAAAAGTAAAAGCTTTGGTGAATACCCCATTTTTCCCCCAAATTCCCTGGAGCATTCCAGGGAAGGAAACAGCAGTCATCCAATTATTGCTTTTTTGGCACTTCTCTTCTCCTTTCCCCTCCCAATAATATTTAAGACTTTCTGGGAAAGTTCCCAAAGAAGCAGCTACTGAGTTTTTATACTAGAAGACTGATGAATGGACGGTAATATGCTAATTGAAACAAACAAATGTGAAAGCAATAGAAGATGAAAAGTGAGGTTTTTCAAGAAAATAATCTTGAAATAAAAATAGTCTTGCAACATTTTTTCCCATCTTATATAATCTAATAACTGACTGTAACTCTGTTAGATTCAGAATTTAAATGATAAGAGAACAAAGATCACTGGACGAGTAGGACTAGAAGCTTATTGCATTGCGCCTTGTTTGTGCTAGATGTAATTTCCAGAATGATTTTCAGAGCAGATATTATCAGACCAGCAATATCATACACAAAATTATATTGTTACAGCTGTTGAACATGCCATGTTTTTTCCCAAGGATTTTAGGAATTTTTATTATGGGTTGTCAAAACTGGCTTTCTCCAAACATTTGAGATTACAACTCCTAATATAGTCAGTGGTTAGGAATTATGGACACCTCAGTTCTAAAACAACAGTATATTTAATAAGCTATTGAAAACAACTGCATTTAGAGGCAATTTTGTTTCTGAAAACAGTCCCATGGCAATTAATATGCCTAACTTGCTCCAAATTAAGATCCAGATTGTGATTCCCATGAACTGAACACTTCCTTCACTTGTAAATCCTTGTTAAAAATGAACTGGATCTCTAGTTAAGCATGAAAACTGCATTGCTGATGGTTATATGCACTGGTATTCAGAGCGCTTCAGCATTTTCTAAGCATATTGCTTAAAGAATTCATACTATTAAATATAGTCAGCTCTTGACTCCCACAAGAAAAACAAATATGCAGTTGCTGTGGGTGGTACCTTCTGCACACAGGATTAGATAACATAAAAAGCATGCAGCTACATCATCCCTTTAGCTATTTCTGCAGCCACTACTGTAGTAGAAAACAATTGAAAAAAGCCAGTTTAACAGGATTTTTCATGTTTATTCAGATGGGCATAAGTTAAAAAATATTGCTCACATTTTCAGAGGCGACTAACATATTTAAATCTATCTATTTAAAAATCAACCGCACTTTGCTATTGGCATTAGTAGCTAATTTTGTTTCAGAGTGCTATGATCTTCTTGAAACATTTGGCTCCTGAAAAATATTTTAAAAATAAATCCCTCCATTAAATATGTTACCAGTGTCATAGCTGCTCCATTATGCGTCTCTGTTACATTTTTACAGGTTTGCAGCTATAGAAAAATTAACCTACTGCATCAAGGTACTTTAATGCTTTAATAGTTTTTTTCTTAGAACTATGCTATAAAATCTGCTGTCTTGTATATTAAATGTCACTGTTCAGAGTTGTTTGTGTGTGGGTGGGTATGTGGGTGGGTATGTTTGTAGACTATCCCGGAAGAAATTGTGACATTTTTATTTTAACAGAAACACCTTTACCAAAGCGCAAACAATATAGTCCCAAGTGGGCATAGTTATTTTTGTACAGATTGGAAGATACAAGATGAAAACTAGTTAATCAATTGTGAATTGATGGTTTTATCTGACCTCTGAAACCAAGCTGGAAATAGGTGGCTTCAGAAGGAGGGGAAAATCATGCTTTGAGAGATTATGTGGTGAGAGTCACCGCTATCAAATTCATTTTAAAGGGTCTGTGATTGAATCACTAGGTCAAATCAACTTTCTTGCCTGAATCATCAACTCAGATCAAACAATGGAACCAAATTAGTAGCCTCTGAAGAGATCTGGTAATTTGGGGATTGTTTTGAACATGCACAGGCAGACTTTGTTCTACTGCAATCCTAAACTGGTTCCATTTTACAGATAAACTTAGAAATCACAACTGAGTTAATTTAGAGATCCCTACTAACAACTGAATTAAATCAATCAATTCAAATGAGGGGTCAAAAAAGATCTGTCCTGATCGGTACACCCATCCTGTCTAACAGCCTACCCTAGTTATTTTCACTTGTTTTTTATCATGAAGACAAAGCATAGCATATTATCTACTGAATAGCATAGAATTATATTTAACAGAGAATTATACCTGCTAAATTGCAAATTATATTCTTGTTTTTAATCAAAACAAAATACAACAAAATTATCTTTGAGGGAGAAACATTTTTGCTGCTATACTATCAAAATTTCCAGTAAGCAAACTACATCACATTTAATTATTTTGGAAAGAAATTTGCAATTGTTTCATTAATAGTCTGGACAAAAGAACACTCTATTAAATTCTTATTTATTTCCAGAACACAACATTTACTGAAAAAAATGCCCTTGTACAATGCAGTACAATCAATAGCGACAATTTTATAATAGTTTCTTGAACTGCCTATCATTTAAAGCTACAATGTTATACTTATTATTGATTCCTTCTGTTCGGAGTATCCTCCTAAAGTGAAATTAAATGGGACTTTCCTATAATTCTACTTCAGCTATGCCCAATTTAAATCAACAATTATTTTTAAATAGTTATGAACTATTTCTATCATACTTTTCTATCAATCACCATGACCCTCCAAGAACTCAGTCCTAGGGAGATTATCTCCCAAAAAGGAGAACAGTTTCCTATGTTGGGTCCCGGTATGGATGAAGACTCTGGGAACCCAATATCCTCTGTAGCATCTCAAAAATCTCTACCCAAGATGTTTCTAGTAAAAGACTCGATTTCAACATGCCCAGGATCTAGGAGCAGGAGCTGGACTGCAGCTTCTCCAGTAAACAGGGTTCATCATATTTTCCAACAAGGTTTTATAACAGATACAATAATTAATTTTTCTCTGTACATTTCCAAACAGACATAGGAATGCTAGATAGGTGGGCTTATCATGCAGTATAAATCCTACTATAAGTGGATTTGCTGGGCACCAGGTTTATTTTCTGGGCCTCTTCCTTCTGCCTTTTCAGACAAGAATCATGTAGCTACTTGTTTATAGGCCCTGAAGGTTTTTGCCATCCATCTCTTGTAAAAAGCCAGGTAAAATGGTGATGCAGTCAAGATCGCATTCACTGCGCTTCATATTTCTTTTCCTTCGAATTAAAATCTGACCAAATGTTTCTCCCTTTGAGCACCAGAGAGCTATTGTATTTATCCATCCCTTCTTCTTAAAAAAATGTGAACTTTAAGAGAAGTCTGTCTCACCACCATCAACCTAACATTCACTGTTCAAATAATTGCGTCTTACTGTTCAGTACCAATGAATTAACTGTACAGCTTCTAAAGCTGAGAAATAATTTCCAGGATCACTAAGAGAATGGGACACTATTCTCTTCCAGTACTTATTTAAGTACTTCTCTCTTAAAAGTGAGAAGGTTTTCAAATTTCCATATGTCTATGCCTTGTCCCACTGCACCGTGTAGAAAAAGAACCCTGTAACAAATAAAGATCTTCCCCATTATTTTTAGAGGAGCCTATCACATACAGAGAAACAACCACATAAATCCAGTTTGCTTGTCAAGAGGGCTTCAAAATAGGGAAATAATTCAGCATTTTTAAAATGACAAGTTGGCTTTTTAATGACTGTTTAGGGGATGTGTATGTGCAATAACAATGTTTTCAATATAAGATAGGAACATACATGTAGCCAATGAAAATTATGCAGAGTTTATGCTGCCTTTGAACATGAAGTTCAAACTTACTTTCATTAGAAAGTAAACTTTCTAATCGTGTCATCTGAACCATTCGACAACATTGCAGCTAATAAGCTTTTTTCTTTATTAGCTAGCTATCCATTTCTATCCATTGGAGATGGAATTATTTTGCATTTGTTTAAATTTGGAAGTGGCAGCTTACATTATTTTCTAAAAATCAAGATGATGCCATTGCACTGCTGTTTGAAGGACAAGGTCAGTGCTGAAAATATATGTCCAATAAAGTCACAACTTAAAACAAGGAGAACACAAGCAACCTGAAGTAAATGTTCTCCAAAACAATAAAGGTGCTTCTTCAAACCCACTGGCAAAGACTTCCTCAACTTTATTACAAGGATAGTGTAGGAGAAATCTTTGATTTACGACCATAATTGAACTCAGAATTATAGTCATTAAGTTGTGGCAGTTGTCACCATGCAACTGGACTCAATTTTATGACCTTTTTTGTGGTAGTAATTAAGTGAACACAGCAGTTGTTAAGCAAACGCCATGGTTGTTAAACAAATGCCACGGTCAGAGTGAGAGTCTACACAGACATGTTGTTTTTGCAAAAAAACTGGAAGTAAAGGCAAAAAATGACAAAAATTGCAGTCACATGCCTGTGAGACATTGTTGTTGCTCAGTCGCGCAGTCGTGTCCGATTCTTCGCAACCCCATGGACTGCATTACACCAGGCCCCCTTGTCTTGCACTGCCTCCCGGAGTCTTCCCAAGCTCAAATGGCTATAAATGTGAGCTGGTTGCCAAATGCCCACAATGTGATCATGTCACCACAGGATGTGTGTTTGTGTGTGGCTGCTGGAACTCCAGATCTGGGTTTTAAGTAACTCTGGGGAAGTCTGCCATAACTTCAAATGATCAATAACTGACCAGTGGTTAAGGGAAGTATGTTTGTGTATCTGAGCAAGTGGGTTCTTAAGAAACGGAACAAGCACACTGATTATCAAAATTATAAAATCTTTTAATGACTTTTGAAGTTTTCTTTTCCCTTTTTTTGGGGGGGACTTCAGACTGGTAATTACCATTAAGAACATGCCTAAAAATAATCAGCTTACAGAGGTGGCTGTTGTGGGAAAAATAGGAGGAGGAAGATATGTTAAATATGTTTGCTGCCTTGAGTTGTTTATAAAAAAAAAGGTTGTGTATTTACATTATTTGTGTATTTACAAATAAATACTGTTCAATAACCTGCAAATCTCCCTTTAAAAAACTGGCATAGTGGAAATAAGAGAAATAAGGGAAATAAAACATCACATTTAAAAATACAGCGTTCTCCAAATCTGGCCCCATTACAATATCTTGATAACACCCCAATCAAACGCACTATTGGATGCTGTACTGAGGAAAGCTGATATAGAATGTTTCAGAACATTATATCCTGAACTTTGAGTCCCAAAATAATAATTTCTGACCCTGTGTCCACTGCTATTTATGTAGGTACAAGTACTTATTTTTACTAAATCAATTATACTTTAGCAAATAAAATTATTGGGCCCTCAGTCTAATATAGTAGTGCTGCTCCTATAGTATAGGAAGAAAGTTTCATTTATTATATTGACCTATTCATTTAATGTCTGACCAGAGTGGGAAATGCAATAAAATATCCTGCTCTAAAAGTTTCCAAGATGGTATCTGTTGGCTAGAGAAGAATATGTTTTCACTACTTCCACTTGGTTTTCTATTATCAAATACAACTGGCTGTGTTACAACATGAGACCACCATTCATGGTCCCAGCCTGGGTGTGCTAACATCAGGAAAGGGTTTATTTTTTTTAAGACATCCAATTAACACATTGCAAGAACTGCAGCATACATTGAAAAAGATGGCTGAACAAGGACATTTGATCCAAATCTGTTCTTTCATTTTCAATTTTCATGAGTGAGAATTTGGCATGGGCCCAATCTGTATTCTCACTTACATTATTTTTCCAAGTTTGAATAGCAGTGGACTTGGCATAGACCTGTTCTCTCACAAACTTTTTCACAAATTATTATTTGTAAAACTGTACAGTATTGAAGAATATAATGAGCTATAAAACACTGACAATGAAGAACTTAACAACAAAAAAAACCCCGACAATACACAGAAACTACCAAAGGAAAAGCTAGCATGGTTCGTATGTAAATATACATGTAACCAAAAATCAATTTTTATACATCTATATTCAATATGAAAGAAAGAAGATGGGAATTAATTCAGTTGAAAATCTGGGCTTAATTGAATCTGGACACTTTATCACATCTTATCTTTTGTATGTTCAAAATGAATAATCCAAATTTTAGTTTTAAGACCCAGCCCGTATGTTTATAAAAAAAATTAAGCCTACTGTGACATTCAAATATCTTTTAACACATGCACCAATGAGGGTGAAAAAAGTTCAGAGTTCCTACTATTTCAAATAAAGTGAGGAGAGATACAAAAATAGCTGCTAGGTACTATATTTATGCTGCAACTGCTTTGGGAAGAACCTGGCAAAGAGTTTATAATTTCTAAAACTTACCACCTCTTTTGCAAGATATAAAAGCCAAGGGTGATGAAGTGATCTTGCAGGAAAGGAAAATGAATTAATGTATCTAAGTATTGTGTTACCAGCTCTGCTTGCTAGTTAAGAAATTCCCCCAAGAAGAGGTTAGGACCTTCAAATGCATTAACAAGAATCCTGTAAAATATTCACTAACAAACACTAAGAAAAGAGATATTAAAGGATACTTAAGGTTTTAGTCTGGGCTCTAATTTGATCATAAAATCAAGAGTATTAAAAGATATTAAAACTGTTGTATAAGAAAACTAATGGAAGAAAAAAGCAGATAAATTTTAGAAATTTATTTAGAAATAGATTGCATCTATTTATCTAACCATGTGTGATTCTCAAATATTTCTTGTTATGATTCTTTGCTTGCTCATGCTACAGCCAGCAGAATTTGATAATCTGATTGCAAGACAGGAGTTTCATGAACCCACAAAACAAAATGTTTACAGTATTTGGTTTTTTTAATCAGCATTAAAAGGGAATGGATCAGCATAGGAAGGGATCAAAGACAACACTATTCTAGATGAATATTTATCTCCTTCACCTCTCCTGAAAAAAATCTGAAATGGACTATGATTTCAGACCTAACTCAGAAAACCTAAATATCATTTCTAAAACCAGAATCATTAAAACAACAACAATGCATCCATTCTTAAAAGCTTGGTATCACTTCAGAATTTTAAATGCAAGGTATCACATATAGATGCAAAATGGGCCTATGGAACAACACAATGTGCCTATATTACTATCTTAGAAGTCCACTTGTCTAATTGGCTTGTGTTACTTAGATCCTTAGAATTAATGAAGATTCAGCAGATTGTAAAAAAATTGATTCCATGCCTGGAAGTAATACTATTGAATTGGCTGCTCCTATATTTACTGAGAAAAGGTCATCAAGAGAACAAAGTCCTATTCTTAATAATCACAGTGCCAACTTGTACATTCAACTTTTTTACCTCCTGGACTTTCCAGCAACTGGGAATGCTTCTTCCTAAGATTTATTTCTGTGCTCCAAAGTTGCCTGACTAAGTATAACTATGCAAATCAATTGTAGGGAGGCTACCAGACTGTTGGAAGGCCTACCTATGCTCTGAAGACGAAGTCCAACTTTTGCTTATGATTGATTTTCTGTACCTGACTTAAAAATGACATTGTTTCAAAAATACATTAGTGGACACTGGTTGATTATGCTTTCAGGACTGCTTTTACATCTCCTCAGTCATTCCAGGTTTCATTTCTATTTCATGATGCTGTGGTTTGCTTTTTTTTAAGGGGGGGGCTTAAGATCTTAGCTGTCAAGTAGAAGAAACCCAAATCTTTTAAGGCCATTCTGTAACTTCAGCAGTATATAGATTCAGTAGTGCTTTGATGGCGACTGTAGCTGAAACTAACTTTTATCAGCTTTGAACTGTTTCCCCACATATTTTCCTGCCTCGCAGAAAGGGAAGAAATGTCTCTATGGCTCTTTGTGCTTTAAATAATAGCTGCTATATATTTAATATAAATATGTCTTGAAAAAACTTAAATCAGATTCAAGGTAGCCTTTTTCTATATATTTCAAGAGTAAGGTTGTTTGCATTTCACACTAAGCCATCATGTGACCTGTTTGGTTTTGCATATCGTGTAGACTTTGTTCAATCATTACAGAGAGTGTATGTGTGTGTGTTTGTATGTCAAGCCAGGTTGACTCATTTTCTTGTCTAGAAAATCCCAATAGCTTTCTTGGCAAGATTTCAGGAATGCTTTGCCATTGCCTCCTTCCTAGGGCCGAGAAGGAGAGACTGGCTCAGGTTGCCCCTGCTGGCTTTGTGCCTAAGGAGGGATTAGAATTCACTGGTCCTGGTTTCCAGCCTGGAGTCTTAACCACTACATCAAGATGGATCTCATTAAGCTGGGTATAAATGTAATAAATAACACAGGCTATCCCAGGCAAAATCTTGAAAAGCATTTATCTTTCCCTTCAAACTGTCAATAGATAATTCACTTGAGCCTGGTTGAATTGTTTTACTAGATAACACAATTGTCATGAAAGATTCTGTAATGCCATAGCCATGGAACAAACTAATTTTTTTCAAGACAATTATTTCCTTTCAGATATTTGTAGAAATACTCACTGAGCTTTTGAGAGCTAAACTGAATACCTGTTGCTTCAGGTATGTTCATGTATTTATGTTTACGTACACACACGCAAATACACTATAGCTCTAATTTGATTCGGTCTTACAAGATTCATCTCTTTTAAAACATCCTGAGAAAACCTATGGAAATGTAATATATGTTGCATGAATAAGATAAAATAAATGAATCATGCTTCATTTTTCTACGCTGATATTATGTACAATATGTAACTAAGACCAGACTATCTCCTTCTCTACATTAATACAGGGAGAGTCATTAACAATTTAGCAATTGTTTAGTCACCTGAAATGCACTTGCAGGCCTGAGGACTGAAATGAAAAGACAGTGACTAATTGCTTCAGCTAAATTCAAGATTTCTTAGAGAAAACTTGTACATTATAATTTCTGAACAACAGCAGCACACAGAGTACGAATAGCAAAATTATAATTAAATGTTTTACAGCAACTGAAATACTATGTTTCAATTTGGAACCCAGTTTGGAAGCAAAATGATCTCTAATGTAATTTACAATCACGTAATACTGTATTTAAATACATAGATTAAAACAGTACTGAAAAAGGAATACCGCACTGTATTCCACGTTACCCTAATTTATCTAAGATCTGGAAGGGCAACACAGGAAGCAGGAATCTGCAAAAGTGATTAGAAAGCAGTGAGGGGGAGGAATCCAGAAATCTTCTGCCATCCCATTTAAAACAGCTTCAACCCAAGCTGGTATAGAAAAATAAGTATATGCTGGCCATTACAAAGGTGGTTGTGAAATAAAACAGGAGGAAGATTGGTCATGATTAGCTGAGTCATATGAGATGGATTCACTGAACCTACGTTATTTTGAGTTACACTAAACTTTTATTAGCAAGTTGTGCAGTTAGTTAGATTAACTGTTTCTTCTATCAAGTATATAAGATACACAGTAGGGCTTCTTCTGTGAAATTCAGAACAGAAGGGCAACATATTACAAAGGACTGCATTTTCCAGTGCCAGGCACCATTTTGCAAAATGATCTAGGCAGCCATTACCTAAAAGAAAGATAACATCTTCATCATTTTAATTTGAGCTATCAGAAAGATAACAACATCTCATGATACCCTATGACATTCCTGGAAGCCTTTGTATTTGATCAAGGGTATTGCTTTGATATGTGGGGCTATGGGGCCACCAAGACTTTGCATTCTGAGAAGTAATTTTTAGAAGGAATTAGATATCACCACAAGCTTTGACTTCAGAGAAAATTACAGTACAGTACTTCAGTTAGGAACTAGGTCTGACTACTCCAGAAAGCCACAGTCCATTCTTCCATAAAATAGCTTCTTACTAGGCATTTAAATTCAATTCTAATTTCACTCTTCCTTTACAACTGTTTTGTTCCAAAAGTATATAAACGTGTGTGTATAGTTTTAGCATAGTGGAAAGCATGTACAGTTTGCTTTCCCACTTCCTCTTGGATGGGAAATTGTTTTAGGAATCTTAAGAGTCAAATAAAGGCCATATACTAAACTCCACTAACCAGAGGATAATTGTTGCTGCACTGCATTATTTGCATAATTATCTATTTCTGATTTGGAACTCTCTGTTTAGTCATGAATCAAGTGATGTGCATGTGCTCAAAATTGTATATTATAGTTTTTCTTAAAAAGGAGGGCGAGGCTCTGTCTTTTAGACTGTTTTATCCTGCCTTTATTATTTTTCTAAATGATTCAAAACTATGAACACATCTAATTCTCCTTCCTCCTATTTTCCCCACAACAACCCTGTAAGGTGAGTTGGGCTGAAAGAGAATAACTGACCCAAGATCACCCAGCTGGCTTTCATGCTCTAAGCTTACATCCACTCTTCCAGCCATGACGACATTTGCAAAACTGATTATCAGAATCTGGTACTTTGGTTTATTCAATTTTTATCCTGCCTTTATTACTTGTGCCATCAAGCCATTTTTTATTCCTAATGACCACACAGATTTTCTCCACATGATGATCTGTCTCTAACCTGTTTTTTCAAGTCTCCCACACTTATCCTAGTGTGACTGAGCCTATCCACCTTGCTATTACCCTCTTCTTCTCTTTCCCAGCACTGTGTGTACAAAAGAAATAAAATATTTTTCCACTCCCACAGGAGTAGAATGTGCAGGAGTAGAAAACAGGACAAATAATACCATTGTTTTTATTAGCTTAATATGCTTATAAAGTTTTCAATCCATTCAGGTTCATTCAGCCATCAAAATACATCAATCATATTTGACAGGCTGTAACAAATTTTGGAACTCCATGATATGCTACCAGCAAACAAAGAATCCTTTATACAGTGCACACATTCAAGAAAAAAAACCCCATATGTGCTGATCCACCAAGAGTAAAGACTTCGTGTCGGGTAATTGACTGAACCCTTTCCATAGTCCGTCCACATTCCCAATCAATAAATGAAAAGGTAGACTGCAGAGAATTAGAAAGCTATATATATGAAGAACTTTTAACAGCTCTCTGGAATCCTGACCTCTATATAAGTCAGCCTCCAGGTTTAAATCTTGGACCTTTCCCATTTTTTTAACAACAAAAATGTTGTTATGATAAGAAATGCTGATCATTTCTGGGCTTCAAAGTTTCCAGCATCTTTTCTTTGTTTAAAAAACATTTTTTATAAGGACCACAGAAACCCACCCTACCAGCAACTTCAACTTTTCACCACATACTGTAAACAAAGTTTGATATCTCCAGTCAACTCACCCTAAAATGATGAGATGCAAATTTTTACCATCTGCATATTAGACAAAATAAAGTGTGAATTAATGTTTTTTCAGGAACCTTTCAAACATGTCTTTACACCTCCTCTGGGAAAGAAAAACATCCATGCTGCTAGTATCTGAATTCCTGATCTTTAAAATACTGTAGGGTTATTCTAATAAATTCACAGTTTTACAAAATAAGATAGTTTGTACAGCCATTTATACTCCATGGGATAGCCACTTGCCTCTAACTTTAACTACCAGAAGAAGCCATGCAGAAACTGTTGGCATAAATAAAATCAATACCTAACTACTACTGTCTGCTTTTCTCATTCATTATAATGATTTAAGAGCTCACTCCATTGCCATGTATCCCATACCAGCCTAAACCAAAGCCCAAACACAATGTGATAACAAGCGCCCAGAGTAGTTTATTTAGCCTTACTGTGCAATACCCCTGTTGTCCTGTTTTAGTATAATTATTATGCACTTATACTATAGTATTTTGTACAAATACAAACATTTATGCATACAGATATTTTACACTTACAACAGGATAATATATAATATTGTATCTACAAAAGAACAGAACTAATAGAATCTTACTAGGTGTGGGATCGTTCTGATCCAACATTTTGCATTATGATGTTAACAACAACAACGTGCTGTGAAAATGACAAAAAAAATCCCCACATTAAATTGATACTGGTAGCACATATGTTGGACTTCATCTCACATAATACCCAACTGGTATTACCCAAAGTAGAAATTATGGACATAATTTTCCACAAAATTCATTTCTTGAAGGGTTCTGGATAATTTCAATTATTCACCTGAAAAAATAATCCACTGTAAGGCACATGGTGGCTCTTATATCTACAGAAGAACCCTTCTGAAAACCTATTTCACTTATTTCTCAATATTTACTTACTGTTTACCTTCCCCCTCACCCCAATAAATAGTTTTAACATTCATCAGCATATGACAGAATCAGCTGTCACATAAATTAAACATTTGTTATTGAAAGACAAGAGATACAGGAAATCTTGTTTTAATCTTGTTTACAGAAAATTAAAAATATACCCTGTACTTTTATAAGAAATATCATCAGAATAAGAGTCATACTTTCAGAAAGAATCCAAGAAACCTGGAAGTGGAAAAACAAGTGACTATAACAACTTGAGAATGTCTTGGCTGCAATGTCCCAGACATCTGTTTTCACCAAAAAAAAAACATCCCACAATCCCAACAATTCCATGATTCTTAGATTTAAACCAACTGAATTGTCACAAATACCAACGCTGAAAGTATTCTAACTGTAAGAAATAAATGATCCTGAGAAGTTCGTCCTGCATAAAAAATGCAACTCTGTGCACTCCTGTTACCAATACATTTATTACAACAGCTTGTGTAGCTTCAAAGCCTTTCCCCTAAAATACTGAATAGGACCTTTAGAGTAGTGAAGATAACCAAGGGCAAGTTTCATGTTATTTAATTCATTTCATTTAATAGGTGGTTGAATATATCCAAGACAAATCTACTGATTTTTCAGTTCGCATTATTAACTCCTACTTTTGGGGTTAACATTTCCTACATTTAAATTATTAATGTAATATATATGTGTCTTCTCTTCAAAATGGTCCAAACCTTTCAGCAAATCTGGACCACAGCTGTACTACTTTTAATCTCAACCATTTTAAATATATCATTCTACTGCACAGGCTTCTAAGAGGTTTCCAGGCAAAAGTATGTTGAACTTCAAAAACTTTAAGGCTTCAAAGAAATGTTTCTGAAGCTTTTTTTCTTCACGTTATCTAGGCAGACTTAGTCAAAATCTTATACTTCATATCTCCCCTGAAATAAAGTATAAAATAGAGCGTGTGGCATTCTACCTTAAGCAATTCTCCCAGGGTGTCTTCTATCACCCCTTCTTTGATAATTTCTGAAATATAATATTCTTATATAATATTGTTCAGTTTCAATAATATTTATCTCTACAATTGAATATGAGACCCTTGACATTGTTGTGGATATATATATATATTTCTGTATTCAATAATGTAATGACTAATGAATTTTTAAAAATGTATATAGATTGTTGGCAGCTTTGCAAACTTTATCAAAATGTGAGTCATAAATATCCTAAAGAAATTAAAAGCCAAGATATATTAGTTTCATTCTTAATGTCCTAAAGAAATAAAAAGCCAAGATGTTTTTATTTTCATTTTTGTCTTGCACACAAAAGGAAATAAAAAAATCTATTTCTACAGCATTGTAGTAAGAAAATAAAAATAGAGAATTCACACCAGTTAAAAAGAGCTTTAGACTAACCAGTTTTTAAATCCTGGGAAAAGACAAGCGGTCCTTCCTCTAATGTTTTTCTGAGAATATTCCTCTCGGATAACTTATTTTTTCAGAGAAAAGTCACCTGATTTGAAATCAGGAATAGGCAACTTGCAGGGCTGAATCCATTTTTTTTCCTCATCTAGATTTGCTATACTTGCAATTGCTAAAAAAATGACTGCATAGTTTCCATCATTTGGAAGCAGAGAACACAAAGTGTAATACAAATCCTAAAATAGGCTTAAAATAATTTTAAACCAACCTTCTAAAATGGTCAAATTCCTTCCCTACACGTACACACCCAAACACAAAAGCAGATAAACAGAAGAAAATCTTGATGCCTCCAACATACATGTTACTGTCTGCATTCCCACTACATAGCCCTCATTTCATCAATAAAGTTTAATGCCAGCTCTAATCCCATCCACCATCCACTCCAGTTTAAGAGATTATTAGGAGAAAAGGAAAGCACATTTTTGTTGTTCAGGAGATAAGATTTTTAATTCAGATGATGGAAGCACTTCCTCCCAAGAGTATGTAGCAAGGCAGTTAAACATTAATTCTGAATTCTTAAAACATGTAGTATTGATTTCAAGATAATCTAAACTGCTTTATTCATTTCTGAAAATTCAAGTTAATACAACAATGGCCTTTGCATAATACTCTCTGTACCTACTGGATTTTATTAAGCTTTCCAGAGTGTATAGATATGTTAAATTATTTTCCTAAAGGACAGACAGGAAAAGTCCTGACCAGGATTGCTCCTTGAGCGCCAGTGAGAAGCTGACATGCTACAAAGGACATTCTACTGCCTGTAGATCTCTTTACCTTCAACAGTGCTTCTGAACTACCCACCGTCATTCTTAAAAGTAGAGATGGTTGATGACAACAATCCAAAGCATTTTGTTTAAAAATGTGGCCACTCACATAGAAAAAAAGGACAAAGGTAAGCTGGGGGAGCATGAAACAGCACCACAAGAAGCTGGAAGGCATGTAATAGGATTCCTTTATCCATAAGTGCCACGATTAAAAAAACCCCACTGAAGCCATGTTTAAAGCTTGAAGCTTTGCTTCATTTCAGTGGAATTCAATGCAGCTGGAACCCTAGTCAATGCAGATATTACTAGATAATCACAAAGAGTCATGGAGAAAAGTTATTGATATGTTGCCAATTTGTCATCAGATCAATGGAAAGTCAGAAAACCAAGATATTAAAGGTTCTTTGCCATATAGAGAGAATTGAAGTGAAAGAGCCAATTAGAGAAAGATGAGATGGAATTGCATTCTAAAAAGATAAGTTTTAAAAAAAGAGAAGAGGCTGTGGAGGGGATGAAGAAGGTCATCTTTCTTCATCTCCAGTTTTCTCCCACCAAGCTCCTTCTGCTTCATCTAACCCCATCTCTGAAAATGATCAGTTATGAGAAACATATTTTAGTTTTAGCTGGTCTGATGTAGGAAGATTTTAAGAGACTTTTTCTTTTCCATACATTAT
>JANHZU010006799.1:114370-128767 GCA_032468055.1 Acrochordus granulatus | reverse complement strand
CCTTGAATCCTTTTATTTCATTCCATATTTGACTTTATGGCTGCAGTTACTTGTAAAAAGGAATGGTGTTCTGCATATGCTCACAGATTTTTTATTAAATGATAGGAACATACTTAATCACACCTGCAGTCCAACCAGCCTAAATAGAACATATTTCAAGGAGTCTTGTCTAGGTGATGTCAAAGATTAATCCTGGAATTTGCTTCAATTCACTCTATGGTTTGCTTCAATAATAAGAGTTTGAATGACAGTAAATTGGGAACTGCTTTTTCTCCAATACTTCTCATTGCATTACACCTTTTTAGAGGGCTAAAGATGCCTGCAGAACCAGCAGAAGGTGAACACATTGTTTCTGCTTGATTTCATACTATATAAATATATTCTGTATGGGTATGTATATATGTATGTGAAAGAAATATAAAGTACACATATAATATCTGTATATAAGTTAAGAAGGCCTTCTTAAATGAAAGATGCAAAGAAATAGAGGAAAACAATAGACTGGGAAAGAATAGAGATCTCAAGAACATTGGAGATATCAAGGGAAGGTTTCGTGCAAAGATGAGCATGATAAAGGACAAAAAGGGTAGGGATCTATCAGAAGAGATTAAGAATATACAGGAGACAGTCTGACTTATATCTTTAAAAAGAATCATGGGAGGAATACAGTAAATTATATACTATTTAGCTTACATTTCATTTTAGGTAAAATTAATACTAAAAGTACAAGCTGGGTTTCGAAGAGGCAGAGGAACTCAAGATCAAATTGCCAACATTCGCTGGATCATGGAAAAAGCGAGGGAAGTTCCAGAAAAACATCTACGTCTGCTTCATTGACTAAATTAAAGCTTATTCTATACTAATGCATTTATTATGTATTTAAATTCATTTGGTATATTTTTAATCTGTCCACTAATCATGGTTTGTGAGATCAATTCACTGTGATCAAAAGAGATGCAGATTGATTAAAATTTATCTTCCAGTCATGACCTATTTTGCTCACAGAGTTTCAAGGCAGGTGGAAGAATTTCTTGACTTCTCAAGGCTAGAAAGCTTTTAGCTTTTTTTTAGGAAGCATGAAAGCAACAAAGAAAACTCTAGCTATTATTTATTATAATTTCTCTTTAAGCTCTAGATACCACTGAAGTTAACTTTTGCTTATCTCTTGATGGAGCACTGCAGACTTTCCAGCACATAGATTCTGCTAGCTTATTTGACAAAATCAATGCTGCTGACCAAATTTAGCTCATCAGAAGTCTCTGGCTTTAATAGAAAGCTCTGCTAGCATGTATCTGCATTGTCACTCATTAATCAGTAATCCGTCATAAGCCGGTCATGTCATCCATAGTGCTCAGTGTGTACGTTTAAATAAAATACCAAAGCAGTCAACTGTGAAGGAATATTGGCAGCCTGTTTAGTTAATGTTGCTCATTTTTTGAAGCAAAACACTCTGTTCTCAGACTATAAGGAGACAAGTCTTTTATTGTACCAAGGTAGTAAAAAAAGCCCTTCTTTCAGATCTATTTGTAACTGTCTTCTAACATGACAAAAGACACACAGAAGGCCTTGTAATTTTCCATGGTTATCAATCCAGTATCTTCATAGTACAGCTTTCACAGGTTAGATTTGGTCAACACGTTAAACATAACATGGCAGGAATGCATGGATGGACGGGCGGGCGGGCAGGCAGGAAGGCAGGCAGGCAGGCATCCTGGAAAACCAGCCAAGGAAAAAGGTATTGAACAAGGATCTTTCTCCTACTAATGTGCATAATTGGTGCACATGCTAAATCAACAAGAGCACTTAATGAAAATGCCGGTGTTACCATACTCCCCCAATTCTGATGCAGATCTTAAAACAAGCCATGTGGTTGGCTATGTTGTCTGAATATAGTTTTCATGTAATGAGAAAAGGGATAGTGATGCACATACCAAACATCTTAACTTTGTGCGTCATGCAGTCTCTATATTTAATTTATTGTGTTTTAATATAAGAAAAATCTCCAAACTAATATTCACCACATCTATCTCAATTGGTACATCCATTATATTAGTTCATGAATTCCACTTAATACTCCACATTATGTAGGCAAGATCTCAATAGATACACTAAGCTATGGTTTGTTTTAATTGCAGCTACATTTACAAATAGCATTAGCTCATAAACCATGACTGGGTTAAAACATATCTCCAGCTCAATCAAAAACCTTTTGAGATTTGAGGTAAATCAGTTTCGATTGCGCCACAGATTTAAAGTATGGTCTCACATTCTTTGGGAGATTCTAATATAAAGCATCTTGCTAGTTTAATAAAATAAATGGAAACTGGACACATTGGAAAAAGAGCCTTGGGGATGGGTTATATTGTCGCTTCTCAGAAAGAGAAGCAGGAAGATGTAGAAGTTTATTATCTCATTGATTTGAATTGTATGTCAAAGATGATGCCAGAACAAATGACAAAGTTATTAATTTGGAACCTAAAGAGAACAACAATAGAACATAACATGAATTTAAAATCAAATCATGCCAGACAATAAATGATGCAAAAATGAAAAAAGTAGTTGAAACAGCATAGCTAACTTAAACTGCTATAATATCTTTTCATTTTTATCTCTGTGCAAGGACAGGCTTAGTTCTGAAATAGTTGTCTTCAACAATCACATCTGGAACTTGCAACTGCATCAGTAGGCAACATTACATGAGGCATCATGTGACTGCAATGGACATAGCTCACTTAACAGTTGTTAAGTGAATCACCCCAGGTCATTAAACAAGGCATAAGGTGACTGTGCCTTGCAATTTTACTTCTTGACTTCTCCATTGACTCAGTTTGTCAGAAGCTGGCTGAGAATGTTGCAAATGGCAATTATATTATATGGGATGCTGTAACAGTCATAAATTTATGCTTGTGATCATGTGACCAGGGGAACACTACGACAATTATAAGTGTGAGACCCAGTCATAAAATTACTTTTTCAGCACAGTCATAATTTTGAATGGATGCAAAACAAGGCAGTTGTTAAGCAAGGACTACCTATAGTCACCGAATTATTGTGAAATGTTGGTGTTCTTATGAAAATATTGCCATATTATTTTGAAAGCATTAAAAACTACATTTAAAAAAATCGACTTACTTCAATTAAGTGTGTGTTTACAAAGATACAATCAAAAAATAATCTTTAAGTCAACAGTTTTATTTGTAATCATTTATTTTCATTAATTGATGTTCATGGTATTTTTGTTATGGATCCCAAATATGAAGGGCTTTCTGAAAAGAGAATCTTTGTGTTTTGATTTTCAAAATGTAGGCAACATTATGAATGGGAGGTGAGATGAGCATTTGTGAAATTCTAATGCGCTATGAGGAATATGCAAGAAAGTTCTTTCTACTACTATAATAAAAGTAAAAGCACTCTCAATCCATTTGCTGTCACTTTAACATTGTGCATATAATGAAACGTGGGTTTCATGGTATGAAAAATATTTACAGATCTCAATGCCTTGCTCTTTCAACTTCCTCTTTATTGTACAAATGCTGCACTGTTTTATATTTACATTATCTTTCTGTTTAGACATACTTGAACCATTGCCCAGGGAATGTTACAAACAGAAGTCAATGACAACAGAACCAGGACATTTTAACTAAGAAAAAAGTGTTTGCATTGACAAGGACTGTATTCTGACACCTACAGGCAGGAAAACCTACTGCTGAAAGTTGACAGGCATAGAGTTTTAAAAATCCATGACCGGAGATTTACAAGGCCTTAAATCTGTTTTATGCCATCTTGCAAACGTCTCGAAATAATACTGAATGTCTCTGTGTGTTTGTGCATAGCTAGTTAGCTAGATAAATATTGACTTTGATGTGGGAGATCAAATCGGATGTCAGCTGCATTAACATGGTCCACATCAGATATTGGGGAAGCAGGACAACGGACTGCTGGAACAATCCAACCTATAATGGCAGGGCGTAAGATGCATGTAGGAACAGCATACACTGAACAACACAACCAAGTAGCTGGCATTGTCTACAGGAACACCTGCACAGTGTATGGGCTGCATCCATCCAACTTCAGATGGGAAATTCCACAGAAGGTCATGGAGAATAACTGAGCTAAGATCCTGTGGAACTTCCAGATCCAAACAGACAGGCAGTAACTGGCCAATTAACCAGTAGTAGTAGTAGACAAGGACCAGAAGATAGTGGTGGTGAAAAGATGTAGCATGCCATGTGACAGCAACATCAGGAAGAATATGAGAAAATAGAGAAGTGTCAGGGCCTGAAAGAGGAACTAGAGAAGATGTGGAAAGTAAAGACCAAAATGGTATTGATATGCATGTGTTGTGTGCGCATGTACTTATTACAGAATGTCTGACCAGATCCTCCTATACCTAATCACATATTCCCTTACAGGTGCGTATGCTGTTGTCTTCTAAAAGGAGGAATACGTTTACCCCTATAATCCCTTAATACCGTCATCAGGAATGTGCAACAATACTAAGTTAGGGCTGTCAGGGGACAGCAAATTATGCAGAAATCACAAACTCATTATTGACATCTAGAGGTCCTCCCAGTTTTAGCAACTTAGATGCAATAGTGCTAGCTAAGTTAAAACTGGTTTTTCCTGCAGATGGAAAAAGCACATTTTGCCAAAGCAAAATGTCACTGCAGTGATAAGAACATGTTGCTGCTTTGTGTGCATGGTAATGTATCGGAGGAGATGCTTGGCATGTTGAGCTTCCCACCTGTTTTTCTACTGTCCTGGCATCTGGTTCAGAAAGAAGCCAAAATCTAGGATGCAAGGCCAATAAAGCTTGATCGACTATCGTGCTGCCACTGTATGCCACAGAAGAGTCAAAATGTCCTGCTTTTTCATCGATGCGGGTAGGGATTAGTAGCTAATGGCATAAGAAAAGATAGCAAATGTCTTCTGGAATACATTGGTAGTTGTCTACTACTGATCAAAAAAGGAAAACTTTAACCAGCGGCTCCCTCAATATAAGATTTGACATCCTGTTCTAAAACGTTCTGAAATTATTAGCACAGCCCATAATAATGTCATGCGGGTTGTAAATTGACAATGGAAAGATATGTGAATAATAAGGCTTGTAGCTGGAATTGTTCCCTTTGCACATCTCCAGCTGATCTAATTTTGAAAGTTTAATGCTGTTAAAAATATGGTTAAAAGCTTAGCTTCATGCAATGAAGCTCAGATGACATTTGTTTCAAAAATTATTTGTATTTACACTTAACTTCTCCCTTCAAAGAAATTATTCATGGGACTATCCCATTTTATCGTGCGGTTAATTTAGGCTGAAATAACGTTATGCATTGTTCTTCGATCATTCTTGCAGAACAGAGTGCGCTGTGTGCTCCACAGCAAAAAAAATAAGGAGTTGCTTATGGGGCTACAGCTTTTTTTGCAAATCAGATGATGGATAAGATTTTTAAAAAGTTTAGGCAGCCACCATGACCTGCACCAAACATGGTCAGAGGCAGAATCCCTCATGTCATATGTAGATGGGACTGTACCAGTGGGACCTTGCTGCATATACACCAAAAACTCGGCTTTTTAGTGGTTTGCTCTTTACTAATGAGACTTTCATGTATTTTCTCTCTCAAATGTCACTAAACTAAGATGCCCCCTTTTAAAAATACTGTTATAGCTCTGAGAAATGCAATAAAAGGTTTGATTGGCACATGACCTCCAAAGGCAGATTTATTTGTGCAATCATGTTTTGAGGGAAACACAATTCAGAATTTATAGATGTTGAAGAAGATTTAAAAGACATTGATTTGTTGTACCATAAATTTGACAATATATAAAGCACATGAGTTTAAACATGTATCTTAATTGTACAGGGTTAACTTCATACTAACTACATACAGATAATTAATATAGTTGTACAGTAATCTTTTTCATAATTATTTTGGAGTAGCAGCCGTGTGCTTATGGTATAAGGCTCAATTATACATTTGGGAGGAATAGCCATAAAGGTGCAATGCTTGATTGCATCATATTAATAATTGCTGAAATTTCCTTCACCAGGTATGGAGTAAATGTAACAGAGTTGAATTGGTCTTTATATGAACAAGGATGCATCTCCACCAATAAACATGGATTAGCTCCATTTTATGAGTTCATATGACAGACACAACCATAATTCAATCCCAGAATCTGAATTTGCACAAGACCTTGGGCTAAAATGTGGTTGGCTACTTGTGGCTCAGTGTACTGTGCAAACACAGAGAGTTTTCTCAGCATTAACCTTGGTGAGGAACACCTTGCTGTGGAAGGTTATAATTTTACACTGACAACAGGAGCACGTCTTGGACATGGATGAAAACGAATATCCATTATGTCTTGGATGGCTTGAAACAGTAGTTGTAGGAGTTCTTGTCTTTTGTATGGATATAAGGAAAACAGGAACTTTTATAATACCTAAGAACTGTTACTGTATATTCCTAGGACTCTCTTATTTAGTACTTAATAGAGAGCTCTCTATTAAGTACTATTATTATTAACTATTATTAAGTCCATTATTATTAACAATGGTGAATAAGTTTGGGGATAACAGCACCAATGATAAAGCGCAGGCGAGGTACAGGAATAAAGTATTCTGGAGCTTTTTTTCCAAAAACAGCTATAATAATTTGAACAAAGCAGATATGATAATTCTAAGTATTTATTTAGAATATTTTTCTTTTAAGAGGCATGGATGCATCATTTATACTCAGTGTTCTTTGATATCTTGCATTGCATTTTGCTTTACAATCTCTTATCAACAGTTAAAAATGAATCTTGTCAACATGAAAGGCCATAAATAATCTGCTGCTTCAACAGTGCTAGTGTATATATTTTCCTCTTCTGTCATTGAAATCAGTATGAGTTAATATATTTTATTCAAACAATAACCCTGTCTAGTAAGCTAAAATTAGGTATGTGGCAATTTCTTATTAGGCTTATTATATCATCAGATCATGGTCCATATTCTGAGATGGTCATTATACACTGATTACAATGTAAATAAAACAAGCAGCAAACAAACCCTAACAGGAAGTTAATAGACCATTGTTTCCCATGTTCCTTTCACATTTTCAGTTAAAATGTGAAATATTTGCCACAAATAGCCACATGGTATCTATCCTGCTCAGTTTCTGTTTTCCATTCCTATCAGCTCATTGGAAAGGCTATTCCCTGTTGAAAGAAATATCTAGCAATTCTTTATTCAAGAGATACGCCTAATTTGGATTTGCCCACACTGTACAGTCATGTGAAAAAGAAAGTACACCCTCTTTGAGTTCTATGGTTTTCCGTATCAGGACAGGAAAAATCATCTGGTCCTTAGCAGTTCTTAAAAGTAGGTAAATACAGTCTCATATTAATAGCATATTACACCATGTCATCATTTACTTGACAAGAAGAAAAGCCAAAATGGAGAAGCCATGTGTGAAAAACTAAGAACACTTTATGAGTCAATAGCTTGTAGAACCACCTTGAGCAGCAATAACTTGAAGTCATTGTTTTCTGTATGACTTTATCAGTCTTTCACTTCGTTGTGGAGGAATTGTGGCCTGTTCTTCTTTACAACGTTGCTTCAGTTCATTGAGGTTTGTGGGCATTTGCTTATGCACAGCTCTCTTGAGGTCCCGCCACAGCATTTCAATCGGGTTGAGTTCTGGACTTTGGGCCATGGCAACTCGATTCTTTTCTTTTTCAGCCATTCTGTTGTAGATTTGCTGCTGTGGTTGGGATCATTGTCCTGGTGCATGACCCTATGTCGGTCAAGCTTTAGCTGTCGGACAGATAGCCTCATATTTGACTCTAGAATACTTTAGTATACAGAGGAGTTCATGGTCAACTCAATGACTGGAAGATATCCACTTCCTGTGGCTACAAAACTAGCCCAAATCATCACATCTCCACCACCGTGCTTGATGGTTAGTATGAGAGGTTTGTGCTGATATGCTGCATTTGGGTTTTGCCAAACGTAGCACTATGCATTATGGCCAAACATCTCCATTTTGATCTTGTCTGTCCAAAGGACAGTATTTATTTACTTACTTACTTATTTATATGCCGCTGAAATCCAAAGACTCTGGGCGGCTAACAACAATAAAAAAACAATATATTAAAAACATTTAAAATAAAAATAAAATAAACCCCCGTTAAAACAAAATAAAAGTCTTCCAGAAGTCTTGTGATTTGTTCAGAGGCAACTGTGCAAACTAAGCTGTGCTGCCATGTTCTTTTTAGAGAAAAGAGGCTTTTTCCTGGCAACCCTTCCAAATAGACCATACTTTTTCTAATTGTACTGTCATGAACTTTAACATTTCACATGCTAACTGAGGCCTGTAGAGTCTGAGATATAACTCTTGGTTTTTTTGCAATTTCTCTGAGCATTGCATGGTGTGACCTTGGGGTGAATTTGCTGGAATGTCCGCTCCTGGGAAGATTGGCAACTGTCTTGAATGTTTGCCACTTGTGAATAATCTTCTTCACTGTACAGTAGAATGATGGACTTGAAATTGTTTGGAAATGGCCATATAACCCTTCCCAGATTGATGGGCAGCAATTGCTTCTCTAAGATCATTGCTGAAGTCTTTTACTCTTTGGCATTGTGTTAACACACACCTCAATACTGGAGACCAGCAAACTCCTAAAACTTTGGCTTTTATAGAGGTAGTCACACTTGCAGATGATCAATTGATCAGGGCACTTGATCAGCAGCACCTGGCTGCTACTTAGCTTCTTCATAACTATGGAAGCAGTAACGGTGTACACAGTTTTTCATACATGGCTTCTCCATTATGGCTTTCTTTTTGTCAAAGAAATAACGAAATGATGTAATATGTCATGTGTTGTTGCTCATCTGAGGTTGTATTTACCTATTTTTTAAGAATTGGTAAGGACCAGATGATGTTTAATATGTCCTGATACATAAAACCACAGAACTTAAGGAGGGTGTAGTTTCTTTTTCACACGACTGTACATGCATTTCAGTTTACTGTTGGAAAGATACCTGGGCTCCTACTTATGTTAGTCAGGGAACATCTACTATTATACTAAATAATTTGTTATATATTCTGAGCATGCACCATGAATAGATCAGCCATTCTTACCTGAAGTACTCTAGCAACTTCAGTCAGTTGTTGATGTCATTACTAATCTAAGTCTTCCCAGTCAAAGTCCCTAGAACTAATCAACACCTTATTTTGACAGCTAATTTACCTAATAAATTGAATATTATTCTATATGGTGCAACCATTTGCTATGTCTGGATCATTATTCTCCTTGGGGATAAGATTACAGAGGCTTATGTATTTACAATTTACCACCACAGAAAGGTGTAGTAGTGAAGCCTATCTGTAGAAGGTTAAAATGAGGCTACACTGAGTGTTAGTGATCTTTGGTGTACTGTGAGTCTGGCAGAAAGTGACACAAAATAATTGCCACATTGTAATTACTGCCTCAATAGCAATGATTAGTGAATGATAACCAGGTATATTGATTTAACTCCATTAAGTAAAAACATTGTATTCCAGGTGGCATCAGAGCCATAAAATCTGTGATATATTCACATGTGTAAGTCATTGCTTATAATGGTGGTTGCCAATTGATGAGTGTGCATGAACTCTCTTTCTCTGCTTGTTGGGCTTGCCAAAGTTGGCAGGTATAAGAAGCTTCTGTACTGTAGCCATCAATTTAGTTCTGTGTTTCTCACAAAGCTAGGACCTGAATTACAATTTTTCCAAGGTGGAGCATTAAATTTTTTTCCTACTGCCAAGCAGAGACAGCTCTACCATTCCCATTTGACTGATTTCAGTTTTAAAGGATTTCACAAACCTTTTCCAATAATTAAGTGTTGAGCATAATGATATCTGATAATTTTTTTTCTGTTGCCACCCACATCTATGCTGGTATGGAATATATAACAGATTTCTTCAATTGGAGGTTGCCATTATAGGATTGTGTACTTTGCAGAGCTGACATTTAAAGCAGATAATAATTCCACTACAGCAGACAACTGCTATTTTAAGGATTACCTATTAGAAAGCAGAAAGGTACCATTGTTATCAAACAGGCGAGGCAGACTATTTGGTTGGATAAAAATAAATCTGGGAGGAGATTTTGATTTATGCAGTAGCATTAAAAATTGTGGCATTCATAATCAATTTAATGTTTACAGTAAACAGATACCACAGCAAATCTACTTCCTGGAATTTAAAACAAAAATACAGTACTCCAAAAACTACTAGAGAAGTGTTATGGGAAGCAGACCAGGAACGTGTTATTTAGTTCTGTACCACAGTGAGATCTTCTAGACTCACTAGTTTTAAATTGAATTAATTATTGGTCCCATTGATATAAAAACATCCTGCCATAAATATTTATTTTAATATGTATAACTGTAACAGTGTATGAATAACAGTATATTGTACTGGCTCTGTCCTGTGAACACCCTGGTAAAAAAATAAGGTAATACAGACAAATTAACTGTATCTATTTGCCAAGACTTTCCATTGAAAATAACAAATGTGATGCAAAACCCACTGGGGAAAAACATCTTGGTCTAACCTTAAGTAGCTATAATACCCAGCTTAGAAAATTGTTTCACAATAAGATTCTTTTTGGCTGACATTTAAACTGTAGATTTTTGCTTTGTTTTAGATGTACTGGGGGAAGGGATAAAAAGGAAAATGTTGCAACACTTTTCTTTACCATATCTATTATTGCAAGTGATTTAATTACAGTCTATAAAGAAAATAAGGAAGATAAGGAGCCGTCTCACCCCAACGGGATTGGCCCACCCCACTGGAGCCAGCAGAAGAGACATGCTGCAGACACCCTTGGTCAAGGAATTCCAGCTGATGGCGTCTAGAGGAGTCTTTTCTGCCATGGCTCCTGTTCTGTGAAACACCCTTTTGGCCCTTTAAATGGCCTGAAGATATGGCTATGCCAGCTAGTCTGGGGCTCCAATGGGGTTTGTCATCCTTGAGGTGGTTGCTGGATTAGTCATTTGCACCTCTCCCCATGTGCATTTTGCTCCCTTCCTTTTCATCTTGTTATTTTAATTAGATTTATATCAATTGTGAGCTGCCTAGAGTTGCTTGATCAGTGGCATATAATTATGATAGTAGATAAACAGATAGACAGACAGACAGACAAACAAAATAAAGAGTCCAGAGCAATACATTGTAAACAGATGCTCACACACAAAATAGGCACTGTTCCAGCATTAATCCAGTAAGCACTATCCTAGTCAAATCCTATTATCAGTGGGTTCTGGCAGCACACAAGGTTATGGGGACATGGCCCATCATTAGTATAAATACCAGGTGGCACTGCTATGCTAAAAATGCATATGGGAAATTGGGGTGCGGGGGGACTGGAAGGTTCTATTTTCATAGCTTCATGTGACAACAACATTCCTGTGTGTGTTTCAGCCAGGCTAATAATGTCATTTGTTTTGCTTTGGATTATGTGCCATCAAATTGGTATCAACTCTTGGTGAACATATTATTTGGAATAGGTTGATCAGTCCCCAATCCAGCCCCTCAGGTCTTCCACCAGTAGATCAATGCTGCTATAATCGAGTCCATCTACCTTGCTGCAGCACATCCTCTTCTCTTTTCTTCCACTTTCCCATCATTACAAATTTCTCAAGAGGTCCAGGTTTTCCCATACAATAATGCATCATAATTTGAGCCTCGTCATTTGTGACTGATTTGTTTTCTTGGCTATCCATGGTATTCTCAGGCATCTTCTACAACATCAAGACTTTTTCTGTCTTGTTTTTTTTTTAAATCCAATTTTCACTTCCATAGAGTGTCACAGGGAAAGTAATTGCCCACAATTAGTTTGTATGATTCGAGCCATTGGGGTTTCTAAACTATTGTCTATGGCTTAGTGTTCTATATTAGCCAGGCCACTGTAAAAACAAGTCATAGTTAAGCTTGGATAAAATTTTACAAGCTATGTCACATAATCTAATTGCCAGCATTCCCTCATCTTCCAAGTGTGAAAGTTGTCAGAGACCTATATCCTTTTGCATTTGATTGTTATCTGCATGTCTGTTTTGGATAAACAAATATATGCATCATTTTTTTATTGAATGCTGATGGGTAGATGATAATGGTGGGACTAACTCGTGAATAATGGCCAAGTTGAGTTCTAAATCCCAGCTTACACAGTTAAATATTTTTCTGACCAGCATACTAAACAGAAAACAGCATACTGAATGTGTGTTGATTTGTAGGGAAAAAACCTCTCAAATGGTTCTTCAGGTCATCAGCCCCTTTCTTGAAATTCAAGGTGAAGGAAAAGAGAATCCCCAGGATTCCCCATTTGATATGCTGGAGAATGATAGTAATAGTGAATATTAATTCGCACAATTCAATAAATCATATGTAAGCACACATGGGGTAACTATTTATTATTACTCTTCTCACTAGCCATGACAGGTATAATCATAAATCCATTACTCAGTAAAGAAAATTGTATGACGCTGATAATTCATTCCAACTTCTTGGCATTCTCATGGAACAATATGCACTAACCTTTGCTGGGAAGAGCCTCATACTTCACAATACAAATCAGTCTAATATTTTACTAAAATGTAATAAAAGCAACACTTTTAAAAATAAGTTTATCTGGGGTCTATCCAGATTATTATTAGATTATCCAGTCTAATTTTTTTGCTGCCAGATTGCTTTTTTTAAGAGAACTGCACATCCTTTCTGCTTTTCTCCTCTAAAATCTTGACAAAATCTGGTCTTGTGGGGTGGGATAGCCTCTGAGAAAGTCAGAAGACACAGAACATTCACTGCATTTCAGGATACATTCTCCCTGAATTCATGACTAACATTTATGTAAGCAATAATATTTCCTGTGCTACATGTTTTGTGCATTTTGCCTAAAATGATCTCATAGGATTCCATCCTTGGCCCTTAAATATTATTTGGGAGCAGGATGGGTGGAGAGAGAGGTTTCTGATTGTTTCTACTGGTGGAAGACCTGAGAGGCTGGATTGGGGACTGATCAACCTATTCCTAATTATATGGTCACTAAGAGTTGATACCAATTTGATGGCACATAATCCACATAATCTATGAATTTTCTCCCCCCCCCGCTGTTAACTTCTTTGAAGCAGAAGGTGGCTTGCACCCACTCTGATCTCAACTTAATTAACATGGCTGTGCAAGTCATTTGGAGGGGCACTTGGTTTGCAACAATGCTGAGGGCAAAATGGTACTCCTAAACAAAATCAAAATGGCAGCTTCAGTCACACTATTTGCATCCTCCCAAAATTTTGGCACGGTTGCTTGAGTGACTTCCAAACGATCTGCATATATCCATACATGATTAAAAAGTACTTTAATCAGCACTTAACAGTTAATCCCCTAAAATGTGAAGCATCCCTAAAATGTTTTTCATATTTGTATGTTCTCATCTTATTTAAGTATGCATTTGTTATTGGCATCATGCAAGTTGATTAGCAGAATTAGCATGTTGTTTGAAAGCACAACTGTAGCTTGTCAGTCTTAGTTTACAGCTTAGCAATAACTTAAGAAGATGTGATCTTAGGCTTCTGAGGCTCTATGCCTTGCGGTCCTATCTTGTTAGATGGTAACCACGTGACTTGTCTCTAGCTATTAAAAAACCAACAATGCCAATATTATAAGCTAACATGATACTCTATATTAATTGACTCACAAAGCACTCAGACATATTTGGAGCTCGAGAAAGATTGAATGTCTGAAGCTTTCTGAGTGAATGGCATGAACATTATTCGTGGGATAATGAAATTTAAATGAAAAAAACATAAATTTACATAAATGAAATAAATATATGTTCCTCAAACATAAGTTTTTTCATTGAACTAATATAGCAACTTTATTGAATTTACTGAATTTACTTGTCTGCATGTATTTAGATTTCATCTGCAGTTCCAAATTAAACCTATAGAACTCTGTCTGTCCTACTGATTTTGACATCAAAATTATGCAGAGTGCCAGGATATCTCTTTCATTTTCCTTTCTATATTAACTATAGCACTTATTCAGCTCTGTTTTATGAGAATAAATTTTCTGTCAAACTATTGGTTATGATTGACTTTTCTGTTTTTCACCTTTGTTTTTATAACAGCTGATACAAGATTTTTGTTCAGTTGCGCAGTCGTGTCTGACTCTCCATGACCCTATGGACTGCAGCACACCAGGCCTCCTGTCCTGCATTGCCTCCCAGAGTCCACCCAAACCTACGCCCATCACACTGACTATGCTATCTAACCATCTCATCCTCTGCCGTCCCCTTCTCCTTCAGTCTTTCCCAACATCACAATCTTTTCTAATGAGACCTGTCTTCACATTATGTGGCCAAAGTACTTGAGTTTCA
>JANHZU010006799.1:100253-110636 GCA_032468055.1 Acrochordus granulatus | reverse complement strand
CATTTTTTTTACCTTTTGGGGTGTCAAGTATTCCGAAGCATCCTGGTTTGACATCACAGACTGTATATGTATGTTCAATTTAAATCTATGTAATTTAATTTAAATGTATGCATGTATGTAAATGTGGACATCTTAACAAAGTCAGTAAAGATTAATTTTGGCTAGACTGTGCCTCTGCTATGTGTAAAATAATCTCATGGTTCATCTAGTGCACAGTTGGTTTCCCCTGATGCTCAGCCATTATTTTTGCAACCCCTGGAGTCCTACCCATTTCCCCCATTGTTCAGTCTGCTTCTGGGTGAGAAAGTATCAGCTAATATTAGCTGTTGCTCGCTGCCATCTCAACACATCTGCAAACTGTCATAAAGTAAGCTTTTATAGAATTTTAGATGGCTGGAAAAGGTTCAGCAGAAGATCAGGTTTCAGTTTGGTAGCTCTTCAATTTGCCAGCTCATTTTAATATTTCCTCTTTATCTTAGGCCAGAACTATTCAACATTTAGTTATGCCTATAAATTAGCAATCTGGTTTGCTCATTAAAAAGTCATTTCAATAAAGTAATCACAATGAACATATATTGAAGATAGGAATCACACTCGCACTCATAGTCCAAGATATCTGCTTCCTCAATCAGATTTTTTTTTCTATTTCTTATATAAAATTCTGACTCTGTTAATAAGTAACTTAACACTGGCAATAAGACAGCCCTACTGCTAGTGTTAAAGTACTTATTAAAAGGGTTATAATTAGGGACCATTTCAGTGAACAATGATGCTTTGTTTTTGTTTTGTAGTCTTCCCATCCAGATATGTTGCCTGGGTTGACTTATAATGATGGGACTGGTTCTGTTATTCTTCATTTCATATTAACAAATATGGGATGGGAACCCAATATCTTTGGTAGGAAATGACAAAAAACAAAATTCTCCTAAAACACATTAACACCAGCATAGTGTTGGCTATGTTACCTGTGTTAGATTAAATCATTATTTGTTGACGATAGGAATGTTTTCCACAAGTCATATTGGCAGGCAGCTTGGAAGACTCTTCACTATTTGAATAACTTTTGATAGGCTTTAGAAAGAATGTATAAGATGCACACACTTTGATCCTGTGTTCTTCATTCTAAAGACACTAAAGATTCTAGAGCTTTTATTTGTATGTTTCCGTAAGTAAAAAGTTTCTATAAAATGATATTTTTTACACAGTATTATAAAAAAGACGACCAGCTACAACTTTTTTTAATAAAAAAGTATTTATGAGATTTTTGGAATTGAGTTTTTCCTGCATTAAAAATAAATTCATGTTTCTGATTTCTCAGGCTTTGCCTAAACTTCATTTCAAAATGTAAAATAATGCAAAACTTGGATGATTCATAGATGATCTTGAAATGAAGCTGTTGGTTGCTAGGAAAATGATTAATTTTGTACTGAAATATTTAAATTTAGTTGGACTGTACAGTGAAAAGCATTTAAAAAATCAATCTTATCCAGTAAAACAGGGGCATTATCACACAGTGGATTAACACAGTTAACTGAACCATGGTTCATCCACTTAATCCAATTTTTCATATTCTTGACACACTAGATAACAATGGCTGCATTAGTCCAACAAACTCAGACACTGGAAAGCTTAGGTGGGAATTAACAAAAACAAAGTTTAAATAGGTGACTAAGTACTGCTCATATTACAAATGCGTATCTCCACTGATCAGCTGGATAGATGATCCACAGCGTTTTTTATGAAGCTATGTGATCTATGAACATACTTCTTTGGTGTACAAAGACAGGTTCATTGTTTCAAGCAGTATGCAGGGGTTTTTTTCTACCAACAATAGACTTTTCCATTGACAAAACTAAAAATATTTCAAAGAAGTGACATGAGTGCAGAAATTTTTACACATTCATATATTCTAGTTTAAAGGAGATCCAGCTAACACCAGATTGCTCCCTCCGCGTTAGCAAGCCCTCATAGTTTCAGAAATAGGGGACACACATCTCAAATATTTCACACTCTAAGATCCATAAAATTAAAAGGAGCTGCCATAAACTATGAACCATTGCCACTGCAATGTTGACCTTCATTGCCTAAAGATAGGAACAACCTAAGACATAAATTAATTCTGTGAGTTCTCAGTTATGCAAACCACCAGTTTCCTACTCCTCCTTCCCAGGAAGCCCATATATTCATGAAATATAATACCGAAATAAAAATACAGCCCTCTGTAGAGAGTGAAACAGTTAAATGTTAAATACTATTATAAATACATTAATAAGTGGATACTTGCTAAATTCTCTAAAACAAAAAGGCTGGCATGGAGAAAAGAGAACCACTGCAAAACAATGTCATCCATTCCCAGGGGTTTTGCAAGTTGCTAAGAGTTTCTGGAGGGAGAGAATAGTTGTATCACTCCCATGATGACCCCTCCAGAGGTCATCCATACAGTAAGAATGACCAATGCCATCGGGTCAGGCCAGCCTGAATCCAGACTGAAAAGTGTCCAGATAATCCACTTCATTCTGGGTCCTCTGGAACTGAGCACCAACCACTCTCTCAATACCCTTCTCCCAAAAAGGGAAGGTTGGAGACTGAACAAAAATTGTCTAGCATAATTGGGTCCAAAGATGGCCTCTTGAAAAGGGGATACATTACCATCTCTTTCAAGGCAAGTGGGATTTCCCCTCCATAAAGGGGCATTAGCCACTACTTGGTCACAACAACATACTACCTCCCAGGAGACTTTAACAACGAAGGAGGGGTGTGAACCCAGAATACAGGTCAAAGTCACAAGTGTTCTCTACCTCAGGACTGACAGTCTTGAAATCCTCCCAGATAACAGGGATCAGATGTGTCTTTGCCACTTCCAAAGGATCTGTCCAGCCAAAGTCCAGCTCAGAATGAATCCAAGTGACTTTGTCTGACAGATGCTGAAAATATTCTTCACAGTGGCCACACAAGGTGTCCCCTAGTTTCTCCTTACCAAGGAGGGGCCTGGTCATCTGAAACAGGACCACTGACTGGCTATCTGCATACACAATATAGGCAGGGAAGTAAGAAGGTTTTGCCACCCTGATTGCCACAAAGTAAGTCCTAAGACTCTTACTGTGCTTGGTTGACTTCACTCTTTGTCTTCTCCAGTGGTGCTCTACATCTCTTGTGATCTTTTAACCAAATCACCCCATTGTAATTTCTAAAACAAAAATAAAATTGAAATCAAGATATATCAAATCAGGAAATACAGCATTATTTCCTGTACACAAAAAGGAAGAATTTACCCTAGACGTAATAAAGCCTCTAAAGGGAAGAAAATATGAAAACCTTAAGTTAAAAAGAGAGTGTTAAAAAGGAGGGGAGGCAGACTAGAGAAAAAGCAGTTATTGTTAATTTAAAAAGGTTCGTGTTAACAGGTAAACAAAGTGTGCTCGAATCATACTTTCCTGAATTCAAAGTTATCATTCAAAAAGCTTTGAAAAATGAAGCTGCTTGTTTATGTGGTAGACTATAAAATGAGAAGGGCCTCCCTAACTCAGTTCATCAATTCCGGCTGCTGAAAGATGGACTGCTGACAAAGTGAAAACATTATTTTCTGTTTTTCTTTTTTATTATACGAACATGTATGATCTTCTGGAAGAGACTTCTGAGAAAACATCTTTCACAAACTTTACCAAATGTGTCTGCCAAGACCAACAATCAGGTTACCTTCTGTTCAGCATGTGATGATTATTTGTTTTTGTTTCTGTTTCGACTTCAGTAATCTGAGTCTTCTTATATCTATCACTGTGTGACAGGCAGGAGAGTTTCTTTAAAAGATTCCTCAGCAACCTATACAAAAGTACTTTATTCTCTCTGCAGTAAGAAATGGAAGAGAAAATACAATAAATGATATCTTCCCGTATCTCATCTCTTACCTATAAACAAACCTTAAAAATCATTTCAGTCCTGATGTCAGCAAAAGCAAAAGTCAATTAAGGGTTACCAGAGATAACAACATATCCATCTTAACCTTGATTGAATGAACCAATTTTACTTCCGACAGCTGAGTGGGAAATAAGGTCCAACAGCTCTCAGGAGGGGCTGAATCTATTATACTTGTGGCTACATACAGACTCAAGCTGATCCCACATTTGACACCATCCCCTGGCTCAGCTCTCTCCTCTCCCTCATGAAATCAAAGTATTACATATGATTTATCCTTTTGTGTCTGAAGAAGTAATCAAGTCAAAGATTTGTTGCTATATAAGTTGACTATCGACCGTCTCAATGTATTAGGATGAATGCATTTCCTTTTTTTTAATTTCAAAGAGATAAAAAAAGCACATACACTAATCAAGTCTAACTTACAGGCATAGAACATCCTTCTTCAATCTAGTGGCTAGATAGTAGATGACTTGGATTAAGCTCTCATAATTCTCAACCATAAGACTTTCTGGCTTTGACAAAAAAAATGGTCCCACACTTTGTTCAATCACATGGCTAGTATCACACCATTGCTCCTTTTTATTTTATAGTTTTTATATTGTTCACAGAGTCTATAGGTATAAACAGATGAAATATATAAACTGAAGCTGACTGAATTTACACTTCAAACAGCTGGCTAATGTTGTCTCCACTAGTTGTCAGAAGGTTGGCAATTTCTTGCTTAAAAAGTGAAAACAATCCCATTTCAGATGCAGAAAATATTGTGGACATTCCACATTAGACAGCTGTGAGAAAAACAACTATAACCCTTAATTTTAAAGATGCCCAAAATAGAATCATAAGAAAAGAAGATTGTGGCTTGCCTAACTTTTTTTTTGTTGGCATTCCCTTGCAGACATTTTTAGCTTGCTTCTCAAACCCAGAATATGCCAAATAAAATTAATCAATATTGGAAAGCTCAGCTGCATAGAATCCCTCTCACCCAATTGCGCAGAAACTTGCTAATGACTCAAGTTCTATATGTTTATTTCCATATATGCCAAATTGCATCTTTATTTATTTCCCTTTTTCTAAATTAGCCTTTTGTACTCCATTTCCAACGTCATCTTTTGCCTTATCTTGGTGAAAAGAAAAATATAATGAAAAAGAGGCCTATATCACCAAACAGGACATATTAGTTGTAAACTGGATAGGATAGAGCTATGGAATCTTTTTCCTTAAAACAACGTGAAGCCTATTTTAGCTATTACACTACAGATTTTGTAGTTCCTATCTAGAAATTGAAGGAAACCATTCCACCACTCTTTAACAGAGGAAACAGCAAGGAGAAAAGCACTTTAGGAGTAATTTCATGTTGCCAACTCTTCAGCCAACCTACATTTTTCCCCCTTTGGTTCTTGTTATTGTGTCTGAATCTAGCTAGTGTAATCTCTAAACCATGGTTTCTGTTAGATGTTATTGTGTGAACCTAGTCAACCATGGTTTAGTGTACCATGTTCAAGAAAAAAACTAGTTTAAAGAGATATGCAAATTCAGGAACTATATTACAGAAGACTGTTACTCCAAGGGTGTCCATGGGGAAGGTTAAAAACGTCAAGATGGCAGCATGATTATAAACCATCTTTGGGGTTTTGATCACATGGTCACAGTGACTTTCCAAACTTTTATGACACCCCTTTTCCCATGGAGGCCTTGGCCATATTTATTATGGCATATGCTACCTTTCTCAATCTTTTATCTTGTGAAAGATGGTGCCCATGGAAGGGGAGTTATGTGATGGACTACAATGAAATGATAGTTTTCCGAGAGGGAAGGAACACATTCCATGGAGTGAGACAACAAAGCACAGAGCTGGCTAGGAGGCAGAGAAAGAGAGATTCATTCTAGAATCTCCCAGGGTATATCCATTAGGCTAAGAGTACTCAGGGTTTAGTCTGGCAAGTTTGTGCTATGTGTAAGCAAATAAAGACCTCTGAATGAATCGATCTATGTTGTTCTTCGCTTAGCCTGATATACCTGCAGGAGGTTTTGTGTACACAGCACCCAGAATTCTAGTGGCACATTACCTGCAAATTACTTGAACTGTAGTCCTAATATACATATATACACACACATATAAACATACGTACATTTATAGTACTGTGCAAAAGTTTTAACAATGTTTTATCAACCACTCATAATTACTTTTTGGTCTCTATATTAAGATTCAAACA
The DNA here is from genome assembly GCA_032468055.1 of Acrochordus granulatus. NCBI lineage: Eukaryota > Metazoa > Chordata > Lepidosauria > Squamata > Acrochordidae > Acrochordus > Acrochordus granulatus. Next base: position 104,508 of record JANHZU010006799.1, on the reverse strand, counting down.
GAAAATACAAGAAATATGTACACAAAATTTAAATATATAATTTTCAGAACAAAATGGCTTCTTTAGGCAAAAATCAGTACTAAATAGTCAATATGAAATACTTGCCACTTTAACCTATGGAAACTTTTTTTTCCTGTTTTGAATACTACATATAAATTTCCTGTATTTTCTCACTGTATTATAATAAAGACACTGTGACATAATTATGTCATTATACCATTGCTAAAACAAGAAATCTAATGGTGGCCTAAGATTTTTGCACAGTACTGTATATCCATATATTGTTGTTCAGTCAGTCACTGAATAAAGTGTGTGTGTGTGTGTGTGTACACACATATATATTAGGTCTACAGCTCAAGGAATTTGCATGTAATGTGCCATTCAAAGAGGGTGGACTGTATATGTGTGTGTGTTGTATATTACATACATAACATGGGAATAACATACACACACACACACATACACAGTTCACCTTCTTTGAGTTCTATGATTTTATGTATCGGAACATAGTAGAAACCATCTGGTCCTTAGCAGTTCTTAAAAGCAGTAAATACACCCTCAGATGAACAACAAACAACACATGAAATATTAAACCATATCATCATTTATTTGACAGAAAGAAAGCCAAAATGGAGAAGCCATCTATGAAAAACTAAGTATACCCTTACTGCTTCCATAGATATGAAGACGCTAAGTAGCAGCCAGATGCTGCTAATCAAGTAACCTTTATCAATTGATCATTGGCAAGTGTGACTACTTCTATAAAAGCCAAAGTTTGAGGAGTTTGCTAGACTCCAGCACTGAAGTGTGTGTTAGCACAATGCCAAAGAGTAAAGGCAACAGCAATGACCTTCGAGAATCAATTGTTGCTTCTCATCAATCTGGGAAGGGTTATAAGGCCATTTCCAAACAATTTCAAGTCCATCATTCTATAGTTAGGAAGCTTATTCACAAGTGGCGAACATTCAAGACAGTTGCCAATCTTCCCAGGAGCAGACATCATCCCAGCAAATTCACCCCAAGGTCACACCGTGCAATGCTCAGAGAAATTGCAAAAAATCCAAGAGTTACATCTCAGACTCTACAGGCCTCAGTTAGCATGAAATGTTAATGTTCATGACAGTACAATTAGAAAAAGGTGGTTTGTTTGGAAGGGTTTTCAGGAAAAAGCCTCTTTTTTCTAAAAAGAACATGGCAGCATGGCTTAGGCTTGCAAAGTTGCCTCTGAACACAAGACTTCTGGAAGACTGTCCTTTTAGATAGACAAGACCAAAGTGTAGATGTCTGGCCATAATGCATAGTGTCACCTTTGGCAAAAATCAAACACAGCATATCAGCACAAACCTCTCATACCAACAGCCAAGCACACTGGTGGAGGGATGATGATTTGGCTTCTTTTGCAGCCACAGGACATGGGCATCTTGCAGTCATTCAGTCAACCATGAATTCCTCTTCATACCAAAATATTCTAGAGTCAAGTGTGAGGCCATTTTTCCAACAGCTAAAACTTGGCTGACATTGGGTGATGCAAAAGGACAATGATCCCAAGCACAGCATCAAATCTACAAAGACTGGCTAAAAAAAGAAAAGAATCAAGGTGTTGCAATGGCCCAATCAAAATCCATACCTCAACCTGATTGAAATGCTGTGGTGGGACCTCAAGAGAGCTGTGTATAAACAAATGCCAACATACCTCAAGGAACTGAAGCAATGTTATTAAGAAGAGTGGGCCCAAATTCCTCTACAATGATGTAAGAGACTGATAAAGTCATACAGAAAATGATAACTTCAAATTATTGCTAGTCTAGGTGATTGTATAAACTCTTGAATCATAGTTTTTCACACATGACTTCTCCATTTTAGCTTTCCTTCTGTCAAATAAATGATGATGTGGTATAAGATGTCATGTGTTGTTGCTCATCTGAGGTTGTATTTACCTGCTTTTAAGAATTGCTAAGGACATATGATTTTTACTATATTCTGATATGTAAAACTATAGAACTCAAAGAGGGTCTACTTTCTTTTTCACATGACTGTATGTATATATATATATATATTACTATTACAACTCAAGGAATTTGTAGATAATGTGCCACTAGGAATTACATATATAACATGGAAATAACACATACACACATTTATGGAAGCCACTATTCTGGAGAAAAGGAAAAAGTTCTCATAACACTAGAATTGATATATATATCAATTATATATAAATACAAGGCATTCTCAGCAAATCAAGACTCAGGCAAAATGACAACATACATTTATGTCACTGTAACATCATCTCAACTCTTTTGTATTTGCATCCTAACATCTGACACAAATACACAATTTGTGAGTTTTACATCATGGTGCATATTTTGTTTCTTACTGCCCCCTTCTATTGGACTCTGCAGAAATCTATAACATAATATGTAAGAATTCTTCCATTGGTACAAGATACTGTGTTGGTTTTGTGCCAATAGACTAATATGAGCATCCCTTTAGAAATTGTTTATTGAAAATATGTCTGGTGACAAAATAGATCTTCAAGATATCAAGACTCATTGTCTTGAAACAAATATTCATAACTATGATAGATTAACGATGGACAAAACTCTGGCTTCTGAAGAAAAAAAACCAGTGGAGCATGGCGTAGGAAGTTCTATTTCAAACATTTGTTATAAAGCACTATTTTCTTTTAATTACAACCAAGCATTCTTCAGTTTGTACAAACATATTAATCTAAGCCCAGAAGATCATTCATTTTTGTAACCTTCTAAACATTTCAGTTCTATAGGATCAGGCAAATACAAAGCTTAAATGTCACAGGTATTATTCAATATTTAATGCAAGTGGTATTAACAGGTGAGGTTCATATTATAAAGCCATCAAATTATAACACAATTATTAAAATATTTATTTATAGTTAATGGATACATTAAATGAAATTCTTATGCAGATCTATAACTCAGGTATTGATAACATGATGCCAAGAAGTTGGTAGGTCCCCACAGGTCACTTTGGTGATTACCTGCCAGATCAGGAAATCAAATCTTACTGTAAGGTTAGAGCAAAAGAATCTTGCAAGCCTGAAAGCACTTTCTTCCTTTTCTGACTTTATGACCCGGAGAACCAAGGAAGGTCAATTCTGAGGCTTTTTCTCTAGCCATATTCCTACTTTGGACCCAGATTTCTCTTATCAGAAGTTGTCTAGGCTAAGTTCTTCCTTCTGTGTCACAAGGTTATGCTCAAAGTCCATTACACCACTAGACTCCCCTCCCTAAATAGAATTTTAAAAAATATTGTTTTAATTTAAGAAATAAACAGGAAGATAACATAGTTATAGGCATAAGTATTTATCTGTAACAAAACTCTTGGACCTCACAAGATCCCCTTGAAATGGTAAGTAATGGAAGGAGGTGGAAATAAGAGTTCATCATCTAATAAATAGGTATTTTGAGACTGGTTATGCTCCCATGGCAGTCATTTTGTTAATAGGTAGGGCTCCCATGGGAGTTATATTCTGAGTGTCCCCACCACATAGTTTCCAAATGTGCCTTCAGCCAAAACACCCTCTGCTTTAATTGAATGTTAGATTGGATATGTTTTTAGGTGAGGTTTTATTATAAGTTGTTGTCCATTTTACATTTCTATACTTCTGTATGATTACTTTCACCTCTTCTATAAAATAATCCACTAAAAGAGAAAGGTGGAATAACTTGATATTTATTTGACTGATAGCATTAAAATTCTCTGGAAGACCTATGGGGAGAAATCTGAATAGGAATGCAATTATTTTTCTCAACTGTACATAAATACATCTGGTACAGAATAACTGTTTTAGGGGACAGGTTAAGGATGTGTACAGGCATCCTTACTGGTTGGGTCCAGCTCTCCTGCTGTTCCATAAAAGGCTTGTTTTTAACATAGAGTGATGTGTCAAAACAGCCTCTGAAATGGAGAGTTTCATGGGAACCAAGCCACTTCGGGCTATATAATGGTTGAGAAAATGATTTAGCTCAATATGTGAACTTAGCTAATAGTTTTATGTAAATCAACATATTCCTGAGGCATTATTATGTATTGGAGCTGTGCACGCTTCAGAAATTATAGGGAAGAAGTGCTTCAGACCTCATGCAAGAAAAAGAATCACTCTACTACTCATTAAAGCAATCTTACCTTTTTCAAACTTCTGTTGTTCAGTCGCGCAGTCGTGTCCGACTTTTCGCGACCCCATGGACTACATTACGCCAGGCCTCCCTGTCTTGCA
>JANHZU010006799.1:71971-91286 GCA_032468055.1 Acrochordus granulatus | reverse complement strand
ATGATTATTATTCTTAAGTATTATATGGAATCTATTTCTTTCTTCCTATATTATGCCTGGGTGGGATCTTGATGAGTTCATCAGCACTGAAATATCAGAACACTGCCTTTTCTCCGCTTCACCTATATCAGCAATGATATCAAATTTTGCTTTGAAGAAAATGACAGGGATCTTGACAAAGAACTTTGTAAAGGACTCCAAAATTTGCTTGATTTAGGTTCATTAATCAATCATTTTCCATATTCACACAGAATAGCTATAATAGTATCTTTTGTGAAAACATTTGAGAGATCATTTCTTCCAGCTGTGGTCTAAACAAGCTGGCTTTTTAAAGTTTTCGGGAAGATTTCAGAACTCAGACATGCTGCAAAGTGCTGATGTGATCAATTTCACCTGGACTATTCTTATTTATGTCTTGCAACAGAACCCAGTGAAAGCAATCAATAAGTACTAACACTCACAGTAATGCCATCCTGCTGGGTGTTGTCAAGCAACCATTTTCCAGACGGGTGGCAGAATTCTGAAAGGGAAAGCTTAAGGAAAAATAATTAGGTTATTGACTTCCATGCTATGATTCATTCATTGTGCCTTTTATCTAAAGTCTCCTCAGAAATGTAATTCAACCATGCTGAACAATTATTACTGGACAATCACCTGTCTGCATCTGTATGGTATCAGAAAGCTTCATCTGATAAAGCTTTGTATTCAGGCATAGGAAGCAAAGTCTCTTCCTGCATAAATCTGTTTATGGTGAGGTTCACATTGGAAGCCACTCTCTGGATGTTGCGACCGCCAAAGGGTAAGCCAATGGTAACAGGAAAAGAGCCTACCTGTTGTGATGCTCTGTTGTTCGGGTCCTGTCCCTAATGGATGCCTGATGACCACATTGAGTTAAAAAGGAACAAAGAAACATCCTCAAATTGATCCTTTTTAAAGAAGGCTCATGCATTTAATCTGCTATTTTCTTGCCTCACTTTCGTTTTTACCTTTTTGTTGTCATTTTGAGAACCACTTCACTATCATGCTATATAGTGTTTTGTGAGTTACTTTCACTGCACACTGGGGTGTCATTTATAACAAAGAGATAAAGAGAAATCATTTTTCCTGTATGTGGCAACCCTTGGCCTTTGAAGCAGATAATATCTATGGCCACATTTTATATCCCCTTCCAGAGGTATCCAAACATCATTGTACCAAAACAACAGTTAAGGCAGACCAGGCTTTTCATCTTCTCAGCAACATCTGAGTAGCGCGATGAAGACACGCTATAAATTACTAGTGGAGAAATGGCCTTTATTCCTTCTTCCCAAAAGCCCTATATAAACTGGAGCTTGAAGATAATTCTCTCTGAAGTTAGTACTTGAAGAGGAATTCCAGGAGTATAGAACTAGATTGGGAAATCAAAAAGAAACTTCCCAATGAATGAAGTGGAAAACTACTTCTATGACATTGATGCAAAAACCCCATAGATGTAGGCACCAGGAGCAAGTTTGACTTTGATAGAGAGTGAACTGTTTTGAACTGCTTTACGAAAAAAATAATACAGGAGGGGGACTTCCAAAGAAGATATGGCAAAGTGGAGCTGAACAAAGAACCAAAATAGGCTGGTTCTTTGAAACCTCTCAGGATACGGAGATGACAGGAAATCACCCCCATGTGCTCCAGACAGCTGCTTTCCAGACAGGTTTCCATAGGTTTGAGTGTCAGGAGATCAGGGAACACCCATCTTGCTTGCAATCAAGTGAAGCCTTTTAAAAGACACTAAGTTTGCAAACCTCACTTAAGGAAATTGCTTATTAACTATCTTAAAGCCATTTGAGACCTTCAGAATTACAAGTCTGAAAAATTGTCATTGGGTGAACTTCTCTTCATCTTTAAGCAAAAGAAAAATCATTATAAGCTTAAGAACTGAAAGAATTTGAAATAAATAACAAAAAGCTAAATAAAATTTTGATTTCAGAAAGTTATAAATGGATTAAGGTTCACATAAATTTGGAATATTGATAATTGCTATCAGATTTTGGAATTCTATAAAAAATTAACAGCTTCTTGTAAAAAACAAGAAACTAAATTTGGATATTCTGGCTATTGTAAGTCATAATAAAGATTTTAGGCCGCGAGAGAGGACTAAAGGTTTTAAGAAGAAAAAAAATACAAGCCAGTTCTTGAAGCCAATTAATACTGAGACTAACAAAATCACACAAAATGTTATAACTGGGGCAAGGATTTCTATGATGTATTTTTTCTGGAACTTTTATTTGAATTTACAAGTAGGTTAAAACATGTTTTAGAGTAATCTGGTGAGAATTAGTTGCTTTTTATTTTGCCTGAAAAGTCGTATTTTGACCTTTTGAAGATATTATGTCATCTTTCTGCTTATTTTTTTTAATAATGTCATATTTTGGTTCTATTTTGTTCATTGGTAACCCTCCTGCTAAGCCAGCAGGTCTGAACCAGCAAGGAAAGTGAGAATATGCCTGTTTCTTTTTCTTATTTGATCCCCAGCTCAGGGAGGGATGTGTGTGTGTGTGTGTGTGTGAGAGAGAGAGAGAGAGAGAGAAAGAGGTGGTAGAGTCACATGAGAGCTGCAATCTGATTTCATCATGCCTAAAAGTAGAATTTCAGTGAGTGTGAAATTATGTCATTTTGTTCAAGAAGTTGGCAAACAAATTTTTAGTAGAAATGGTGATATTTTGTTTTATAAATTGTGTGAAGTTAAGGTATTGGCCCAAAAACATTTTAATATTCAACAACATTGTGACACCGCGAAACACAAGAGTTGTTAAGCAAGATTACCTTCACTGAGAACAGGCAATGTCTCCTTTTTGAGAGCTTCTTCTTCAACTGCAGGTTCATCCAATACCTGGTCATAATTTTGTTATGTTATTCAACACTTTGCAAAATAAGTAACATTCTAAATGGACTCAAAGCAAAATTTGAAGACTACAAGCCAGAATTTTCTCCAGATGAGTTTGCTTTTTTCAAATTTGTTCTGATAACCTCTTGTAATGTTGAATAAAGTTTCTCTAGATACAAGAACATACTAGTGGACACGAGAAGGAGTTTTGAGTTTGATAACCTCAAGATGCACATAGTTATCCAATGCAATTCTTCCATTTATGAAAACTAATCCAGCGATGAACATTTACTCTCAAAATGTTAATTTGATTCCTTTAATACTAGCACTTCTGCATTGGAAGTGAAGAAGAATAAACCTTTTCATTTGTGTGTAGGTGTGTCTGTGTAAGCAGATTTTTAAAAATTGGGTGCTAATTTTTCTGCTACATTTCAGAAAAAATGTAAAGACATATTTTTGCTTTAAAAGTTGTAATTTTAGTTTATCATATGTAAATTAAAGTCATAAATGCTTGCATATTTCTAAGGTTTTTATTTTTAGGTCATAGAAATTCTCACACTACTTGTAACACTGGATATATCAAAGAAGATATTTAAAGAATTAGAAATTACAACATCAACACTGTCAGTAATGATGTCTGCTTCTTGGGTAGTCTATCTCTAAAAGATGTCAATGAAGGAACCACAGATATGGAACAAATTTTTCTGGCAAGATAAAGAGAGTACCGAAAGTGGAATTATAAATATGAAACCAAGAGAATATACAAAAAAATTACCTGAAGTTTTAAACAAAGGATAAACCAAAACAATAACCTGGAAAATATTTTCTTAACTGGCTCTACAAAAGGGGCTTGCTAAAGCCTTGAAGAAATCTAAGTAACAGGATACTTTTTTATTAAATCAAAATTACAGATATAGTTGAAACACTTCACATAATCAGTTGCCACTCATCAGGAATTGGTTCAAATGTGGAGATACATCATATAAACTATAACCTCAAGCATATTCACATGATAAGCGTGGGATAATGTTGACCAAATTACATGGCTTACTATCAAGTCAAGCTACTTCCTATTTAAGAGAGAGGGAGAAGATGCGTGATCATTTAATCAAAGTGAAAGTCACTTTCTGAAAGTTGAGAAAAGTATTTTTCCAGTTTCTTTAAGGTCTAAAAAAAATCGCAACAGAGCAAGAAGAAAACAGGAGAATTAAAACAGCTGGAACACAGTACCAAAGGAATACTCCACTTTCTGCTTCTGACACCACTTGTACTAATCCCACATTTGACTTTGACAAGATGTGAGCCCATAATTATGAAACCATGCATTCAGATTCTCTGTATTATACCACAAGTACAATATAGCTTAGCACATATAATTTGCTTGAGCCATGTTGTAACAAATCAGGATGGTTAGATTCGCACATAATGCTAATTTCAGTTCATTATTCATAAGGGTTGCATTCCTATAATCCTGTAATCAAAAACCAATCAAACAAAGTCATGATAAAGCACAGTATATAAGCCTAGATATTCTTACATTTGTGATAGCCATCACAGATACAAATAACAATGGATGATATTCTCCCATTTAATTCAGGATGGGATGTAATAGCTTATTCTGCAGCTCAGTTGCTAGTCCCTTTTTAGTCTTTTTTTTCATCTAATAGTAGTAGTAAGCTTACAATAAAGATCAAATCCTTTTTGCCAATCCAATACCCCTTGAATTTTTATCTTCATGTTGTACCTCCAGCTACTACAATTCTAAATGGCACAGCCTTATATACAGGAAGGAAAGAAGACTAATGGGTGTGAGTGGGGACAGGAGAGACATTCAGTAGTAGTCACAAAGATGTCATGCATGTAATTATCATTGCAGAATATATGCAAATTACATCATTTTCATCAGATGCATTCTGGTGCCATGATACAAATGAAACAGTACATAAAACTGTCTGATTTTTGCAATGATATCATGATGTATTATTTGTTCCCCCTATCTTCTGTAGATACTCTTGGGGGGAGGCTCAGTGAAAGTCAAAGAAAGATCCCTTCTCTGGTTTGAATTATATTACGGACTGAAGAAATCCAGGACTGGAAAGCTGGAATGACAGTAAGCATTAAAAGTTACAGGGAGGTTTGAATATTCCAAAAGCCAAGAAATTATGTACTTTACCAACTTCACATAGTGATTGCTCTATATTGAACTTTCATAGTCTTGAAATAAGAAATTTACAACATTTCTGTAGGCTGAATTCACCTTTATGTCTACTTTGCCTAAATACTGCTATTACTTAAACACAGAGCTCTTTTCTCCCACTTTCTCTCATAGGAATCTTCTTTTGAGAAAAATGTTACTAGAAGCATTGGCTTGGAGTTCATATCAGGGATCTGATTTACACATGCTCTCCATATGTCTAGTATATATACAGACCAATAGCTGATACTGCAAAGTAACATGGAAAGCTTCCACCAGAATGCGGCTGCACATTATAAATCAGAGTGCGCTATCTTGTTGCAGCCTATTGCTACCAGATGTTCCAGAGCACTGCATGTTGTAGACCTGTGGTTTTTACATTCCTGAGCACCAGCAAAACACTTTCCACTTTAAGTTTGTCACTAGCAATGCTGGTGCATTACAGAGAATTGACAGCATATTTCAGATCACTTCAAGTGATCATGGCCTTCAACTCCATTGCCAAATGTGAAGAGCGAGGTGGAATATTCACCCTGCTGCCTCATACAGAATTAGTTCCACACAACAGGAAACCATTTAAAATGGTGGTTGAGCTGTCCATTCAGAAGATTACAAGTTATCAAACAAGAATCCATGAAAAACAATTCTGTAACCCAAGGGCTCCTGAGAACATAGTTTGAAAAGCATGCCTTGCATTTTAATGAATACAAAATCCATTTTGCCATTTCTCATCAGGTTCTTCTTCTACCCATGAAACAGACTCTTGCTTTTGTACCTTATTTTTAGGGTGCTTGAAAATTCTGCTCTAATTTCTCTCCATGAAATGTTTCAGCTTACCTACCCATTCAAAGTGATTGAAGGTCTGATGGCAGTTGTTCCATTATGCATCTTTCCATCCCAGGGGACCGTCTTAGATTGCACAGACATTGTAGTCTGAAAAAGCTCCATACATTTTATTGGGGATCCAGTATGGGAGCCAAGTTCACTGCAGAGTTCGAGAAAAAGACTGCTCCATGAAAGGCAGAGCATTCTCACTAAATAAATAAAATACCATGCTCCACCTTGGAGAATATTTTTTAAAATAATCTCCTTTGAAATACACATGAAAAGCACTTTCACTTTCATCAAACGAATGAGATGGGGCTGGGGAAAGAATACCTGGCTGTAGCTATATTAACTGAGCATGGAGAGGAGGGTGGAAAGATTATTCGTAGTTATGCTTGATTAGAATGATAGGTGACAACAATGTCTTAGCTGGTCTCCCTAAAAAGCATTACTTTTTAATTCCTGCTATGCAGGAAAGCAGATGCGACTTCCACGCCTTTTTGAAGAACAAAATCTCCCTCCGGATGATGTGCAAGATTTCTAACCTGTCTTCTGCACTTTGCAATATTCTGCTCCCACACAGTGGAAAAAGGTCTTCCGTGCTGATCGATTTTTCCCTGAGTTATCTGCTGCCAGCCAAATGCGCCAGTATGTTTGTAGCAAAATTGATTGAATGCAGGGCACCACCTTAGAGCATGGCTGGTACAGTGCTACGGCTGATTTTAATTATTAAAGGCAAGCATACTTAGCCCACAGCTGGAACATATTATTTCCAATATAATCTCTCTCTCTTCTCCCCCCCCCATTACTCCTTCTGCTGTGATGTCTGACAAGAGAAAATCAAAAGGCACCTACACATTTGTATATCAAATATATACAATACTATCTTCCTTTTCCCCATGAGAACATCAGCAGGGGGCTCACAGGAACTCACAGGAACTAGAGGTTTGGGAAAGGATGTGCTGATGCCTGCTCCATGCAGTTTGTCTTGTGTTCAGACCGAGTGTATTGACTATGTTTTCTTTGAAAGGACAGCCTAGGTTCCAACCTCCCACACATTCTTGCAGCCATTCCTATTCTTGCTATACTGCCAATTTTTGTTTAAAAGCCTGCCAAGTGATGCTATAAAAGAAACTCACCCTGCATATCTCTCTATGGCAATTGATTTGTATGATCTACTGCACCAAGCTTGGTTATGGCCTAAATGGCAGAAAGGAACAGAATCTACTGGCTTCTTCTTTTGAGTCAAAAAGATTCATTACACAGTCTCTACGTTTTTTTGCAAAATGCCTCTTCTGAAAAAGACGTGTATTTTTTGAAAACTGTAAACTGAAGGGAGTAGTTTCATAAGTGGAAAAACAGCTTACACTGAAGAAATGTATTTTAAATGTATGCAGGCGTTAAGAATATTTGCAAATGAAAGAATGATGTAATGAGGCACTTGCATTTAAAATAATGTTTCCCATGGAATTTATTGAACAACTGCATATATAATGGGAAGCTCGCAAAAGTTTTTCAGATAATGTGAACAAAACCATTAAAAACACTTGACAGAGTAGAAATCTTGGCTATTACCATAATAGCAAAGAGAATTAGATTTCTAATGTTCAATGAATTCATAGAATATAGAGCCACGGTGGCGCAAGTGGTTAAGACGCTTGGCTTGCCGGCTAGAAGGTCGGTGGCCCGAATTCAATACCTGGCAGTGCCATGCAGCAGGGTGAGCTCCTGTTGTCCACCTTCGCTCCTGCCAATCTAGTGGTTCAAAAACATGCAAACGCAAGTAGATAAATAGGTGCCGCCTACTTCGACAGGAAAGGTAACAGTGCCCATGCACCTCTGGCATCTAGTCATGCCGGCCACATGACCACAGAAGCATCCTCGAATGAATGGTGGCTCTTCGGCTTGGAAACGGAGATGAGCACTGCACCCTAGATTCGGTCATGACTGGCAGGGTAACCTTTTACATCCATACCACCTAGCATTTAATAAACCCTGCTGTGTTACCAATACCTGCAGTCTGAATCTGTAGATCCCTGAAGAACATAGATTAATTATATTCAGAAATGAGTTACCAATTAATGTAGGGTGGAATCTGGAAGGTCTGGTCTAATGGCTGATCCTTATAGGTATTGTCTGACCATCTTTTTTCCTCTCCTATGAGAAGAACAGTAGCCTTCTCAAAGGTGCTTCAACCACAGTGCCACTCAGTCATTCTTACATGGCTTCTATAGTTCTTCATCCCAGAATGTTAGTAACTACAGAAGGAAATAAGTAATTTATACCTCAGGACTACTGCTCTTATTAGTTCTGCCTTAGTAGCAAATCATTATAATATAGCTGCTTTGTCATCAAAGAAAATTACTCAAGCATTTTAGAGCAAGATGCAGAGCAGAAACAGAAAAAAATAGCACAAAGAGTCATCCTTTGTCTTCTCAGAAATGAAAGCTCTGGCCTGAAACACCATATGTGTGACACAGATGTGTTTAGACTTGATAGCTGTTTTTATTACCTGAAACAGCTGGAGAGCATGACAATTATAAATAGCCATCACTAGAAAATTGAAAAAACTCAAAGATCTTTTAAGTGGAGGGATTTCTACAGGGATATGAAGAAGAACCATCTCATTCAGAATTGCCATTTCCTAAAGAGTTTAGGAACAATATTTCATTCTCACACATGTACTATAAAAGTATACCTTCAAGACTGGTCATTCACTGGAACAAATTTGTCCAAGCCTTTACTGGGACAAATTCAAGAAGCTAAGCAGGTGAAAAGAGAGTAGAAAGAAAATGGGAATAAAGCTTAAAATACTATTTATATCCTATGAAATCGCGAATTTATCTCTATTCTTTATACTGGGAACCTTAATTAGCTTTTGGTTAGCTATGAATTTATTGTAAGATCATATACGTTCTAATTATAAACAATAATTTATTGTTTATAATTAAATTATTTAATTTTTTCCCTTATTCCCTTGATGTATTCTCCAGTAAACAAATTCTGGATAAGGCTGAAGAGGTTAACTGATATTTTGTTTTAGATTATTTTTATTTACTCAGTCATAAATCTAATTCCTTCACAGTTTTGCATTTTTCTGTAAATTAAAAAAGCATTTTTCTAATATATGGACTTTGAAGATCTTACAAAAGAAGCACAACAAACCAGTGAGGTCATCTCACCCATCCTTCTGACTGGAGTCACAGGTTGAGCTCCCGAAGCCCATGACAATGACCTCATCTCAACAAGAGAGTATAGGTGCTGCCTTCCTAGGCTGCTCTATGGGGGGGCAGGGTTCCTTTAAGGCCTGATCCCCTCAGGGTCAGAAAAAGAGAGTGGTCAACAGCAAGTACCCAAGGAAGTTGCCAGGACCTCTGATGCCTCTACTTCTACTGCATAATCTGGTCTTACTTTGCCCAGGTATCTATAGCAACATCCTTGGCTACTTTTTCCCTTCATGAAGTTCTTCTGCTAGAACTTATGAAAGTTACACTAGATTAATAGAAGGTACGAGGGGACCTGAGAATACCTTATGTTTAGCTTCCCCAAGGCAACTACTTCTGGTACTCTTTATATGCCTCTGCTTCCGGTGCAGAAAATAATACTATGGATGAATGATTGGGTAGAAATAATACTGATAAGAGATACTTAGTTTCTGAGATAATTGGTCTGATTTATATGGATAACAGACTGCTTGCAGAAGATGAATTGAACCCCAGAAAAACCCATCGAAATGTATTTGGATAAAATACTGCAAGCTTGATACATAGAATTGACTCAACGGGGACTGAAGGAAAAGAATCTTGAAAAGAGTTCAGACAAAGGTTCTGCACTGTTGAAAGAAACAGGACCACTGAATAAACTTCAGAAAGGTTTTCAGACACTTCAGGGGGTTGGTTTGTTTTCAGGGTATGCTGAGATCTGAGAAATCTAAAAGTAGTGGAAGTGCAACTGGTTGCTCACATGAAAATTGGATCTGGGGACTGCATCAAAGTGAAAAAACAAGGTAGAACTAAATGAAGAAAGTTTTGCTATCAACTTGGAACAGGATGAATCTGAGGTGATCCTTCATGTCAACCCTTAGAATGTTAAGACCATTGTTTGCACTTCCAAAATGTGTGGAGAATAAAATATGAAACTCAGGGACTCCGAATTCCCTTTCTGTTAGGGGGAAGACATCAAACTCTTTGTCTGCTTTGATGCCAAAGAGGTGACAGTGAAAATGCCCAGGGGTCATGGACTCAAGTTTCAAATAGGATGGAAATGGAAATAGTGGTATTCTTCTGTATTGTTGGTGATCTTAGAATTAAATCTGACAAATCTGATTGATTCCATCCCTTGCTTTCCACCTAGAAATAAAACTTGTGCAAGTAAAGTAAAAAAAATCAGATTTTCATAATGGTCATGGTTAAGAATGAGGGAAATAAAATAAGCTTGAACTCTTTGAACTGGAAAACAAATAGGACTTCATAGGTATAACAAGATATTTTCCAAGACTGGAATACAGCACTCAAAGTATACAATTTATTCAAATGTAATAGAAAGGGAGGAGAATGGTACTGCATGTTAATAGTTTCACATCTCAGAACTTCATGTGATTTTTGCAAAATAATTGAAGATATCTGGATTTAAAATAAGGGGAGAATAAATAAAATGTGTTTTGGTTAGGGTCTATTATTGCCTCTGCATTCAATTAGAAAATATACATGATGCTTTCCAGAAGCAAGCTGATATTCATCCAACAGCTGTTGGGAGAAAAGCTCTCCCAAGGATGGTCTTCCAAGAATTTTCTGATGTGTTTTGCTGACAAATCTCTCCTTTAGAACATAGACTATGGTGCAGGAGTATCATCTGTCTTTGATTAAGTGATAACTAATAAGGAAGTAACTCTCAATTCAAAATGGTGGACTAAAATGGTGAAAAATAAGAATAATACTGGTTTAAAATGGGTACATGATATTGGAGATCCTATTATAGGGGAAACTAAAGCTGAATGTACAATGTATCATGGATTTCAAGAAAGTGGGTTGTAATAAATTCAAAACAAATAGGATTCCATGGTAAAATGAGATAACAGGAAAAGAGTTTTAAGACAGGTGGGAGTTATTTCAATATAAGATACTAACAGCTCAACTGCAAACAATTTCATTGAGAAAAGAAACAAGGATCAGTAGAAGAAGCCAATGTGGTAGAAGGAAAAAAACTTGGTAAAGGATTAAAAGTAATTTTTGAAACGGCATGTAATAAGTGAAAAAATGGATAGGTTGCCAAGGAAGAGTATATAGTGGTAGCCTTAAATTATAGAGATGATATCAGAAAGCAAAAAGTTCAGAATGAGCTAAGGTTAGCAAAGGATTATAGGAATAAAAAAATAAAGATGTTTCTTCAGTTATACACAAATGAAAGAAAAGAATCAGCCCAGCATGCATGGAATGCCTATTTATTTTGAATAACTTCAAATATCCTGAGCCAGATAAACTGCATCCTCCAATTTCAAAGGAACTTGGTAGTACCTTGGTCAAAAATGTAAGATTTGTTTGTTTATGAGATGTACACATTACAAATCTAATAGTTCTAGCAACTAACAATACACAAAACATACAATGCAAACAATTGTGGCATAATTATAAATATATAAAACACAGAGCAATAACCATAAATTCCTTTGAAAAATCCTGGAGCATGTGTAAAGTAACTGACTTCTGAAAGAGGACAAAAGTTATTTCTTATTAGGGGTATAGGGGAAAATGGAAGATCCAGGTGCACCTGTCAGGCACAAAAGATCAGGTCTGCTCTTAGAGGTTCCAATTAAATGATTTATTGCTAAAGACTATACACAAAAATCTTCTCAATTAATAGTCAGCACCTTGTCAGTGCTAGTTAAGGTTCAATGGCAATCAGAAGAGGTTGGACTTAATACCTGTGTGGCTCTGTAACAACTCTAGACAAATGTCTCTTTTCACCCCTCCCCCTGCCTCTGCCATCTCTTCTACAATGACCAACCATGGAAAACTAGAAGAGAATATAATTAATTGGTCAAAAAGCACCTTGAAAGCAACCTAATGATTACCAGACAATAGGATATCTTTCTAGACTAAATTTTATCTATTTTTTAATAACTTCCTTAGTATATTGTTAGAATGTTGAAAACAGTGTCCAGAATATTGCAATGAAATGCAATAGAAAACTTTCCCAAAGATTATACTTAGAGAATATGAAGAGCCACCTCCAAGCTGGTTGGAATATGGAGATAGGTTTAATCCTAGTTCCTGTTATTTATGAACATTATTAATGACATGCGTGAGAAAAGCAACCAAAATAAAAAGCAAAATCTGAAGATAGTACCAGTTTCCTCAGCAAAAAGATATTTAAGCTGTAACTCTATAACTACTGAACTTACTACTTGCTGTTAATTCATGGAATATATTGTTCCTCAGATTTATGTCCAAAAACAAATACTCCTCCCACCACAGAAACAAAAGAGGATACAATGCAAGGGTTTTCATCTACGGAGATTTTCACTCATCCAAGTCATGGTTGTCCCATGGTTGTCTTGCTTGAAAGTCCAGTTGCCTTTTGAGAAAGCACTTTGGAACTGCAAGTGTTTTCCTGCATGTCTGTTATTGCGATGGTGATACATTCGCATTGCCTTCTCAAATCCTGATTCGGCATCTAGACGTCTTCACCAAATCATGCCAGTACAGTGCTATAAGCAGATCCCAGGAGCAGGGAACAGGGAAGAGTCTGCAGCAAATTGGGATAATGCCAAATGAGCACATAAAAGCCAAGACATCACCACAAAATACTACCATTAATTAGATGCATCCCAATGTCTTATACAAGTACTTAAGTTTTATCATTTCTTAGATATGATACCTTGTCTGCTTTGTCATCTTTTTTAATTGTGGACCTCTACGGAGTAGGGCAAGTCAAGATTCCTCACCAAAAAGAGCAGAGGGAGTCAAGCACAAGACAGTGATATTTTGTACTCTGAAGGCATTCTCTATCCCAGAAAGATTGTTACTGTTCAAGAGCTATAATTAATGGGTTGACAATTGCAAACCCCAAGTGACATTGTTATGTGATCAGTGTTGAGGTCCATCTCATGCCACCATTTGCACAATACTTTGTCTGGAAGACCACATTGCTTACTTATGTTTTTCGGCCTTATTACTGGGTGGATTTTATCCTAAAAAACCTTTAACTAATCCAAAAAGTTGCAAAGCAAGGACACTCAAAAGGGAACAAACCAAATGGGCAAACAAGCTATTTTTATATTTCTCATATAAAAGACTGACTCCAGCTTAAATCTGACATACTTGACAAATCATGTTAAAAAGGATTTTGATATACAAATGCAGCCAATAAGAGCAGATCCCAAGGACTGGAATCCTTCCTATTCTAGCATGTTGAGCATGATATTTTCTTGGTTAGAAAGAATATGAACACTTCAAGTTCTGCTTGTTTTGTTTCTCAGCACTAATGTATCTTCACCTTCTTAGGTTTGACACCTAAGAAAGATGCTTCCATTGCACTCTCTCTCCCCATTAAAATAGTTTCAGGGGGACAGGCTGACTCTCCAAGCTGTGATCTGACAGTGTATGTCAGAATTAGACCTGAAGCTGCCTGAATCTTCTCTGGTTCCAGGCCTCAGGCTTCAATCAAATAGAATATGGATTTAACTATTCAAAGAAGTTACATTAGAGCTTCATTTCCCAAATGATTTACTGCAGAATTTTATTCCCTGAAACCACACCAGATCTAATAAAGAAAAAGTCTACTCAAGGACACACTAGCTTGCTTTTCCTATCCATCTGCAGCCTGGTGTTATGATCTATTTTCAAGAAATTCAGAAAATGTTCATATAGTTACAAAAGATAACAAAGTTTGCTTATGTCTACTGAACAAAGTTTATATTATGGAGGAAGGAATGGAAAAGACCCAGGTTAATAATAGCAGAACAGAAAAATGTTAAAAGGAATTTCTAGATCTCTGGATATTCTTCAAATATATACTCACATGCTTGTGTGAATAAAAAACAACTTAAAAACATCTGACTTTCTATGCCAGTTTGTGCTACCTGTCTGCCTTTGTCATGCTATTTCTTCTAAGAACATTTATTCAGAATAACTCCCTCAGAGGTTAACTGCACTGACAATATATTAAAGGCTACAATTCCAATTCTGCTCCAAAGGAGCTTTTGGAGGGAAGGGGGCATCGCTTTCTTTTTCTTTTCAAAATTATACATCCACAATTATATTCATTTCACTGAGATATGGTAACATAAAATTTTGTCTCCCTTTACACTGTAACCTCCTGTCCTAGAATTGCATCTTTTATGTATAACAATTTTGTTCCAAAGGAATTACACTCAAAATGATGTTCTGTTCTATTCTATGTACAAGGACAGATGAATCTTCATCATCATCATCACATGGCTATCTATATGCTATCTCCAGACCAGCGGCATCATGCCTTGTACATTAGTCACTGGAAAATCATTGCAAGAGATGTTTATTGGTGTTGTTTTTTCTTCCTTGGCTTTTAATGGTGATCTGGTTAGCCCTCATGGAGACAAAATGCTGGACTAGATAAGACCTTTTTTTGTGTATTTTGCAGAACAATTCTTACATTCTTATATCTATGCAGTGCTGCTGCTGTATTTATTTGACTGATTTCTATAGCCTCTCATTTCAACAAGTGACTCTGGGCAGCAAAAGGCCAACAGGGTTAGGGTCATCCTGATCTCTGAAGGGAGCATGTCTTCTGGTCCCCACTAGTTGACATTCTTTGGCTGATGGGACTTATAACATGCTCAACTTGCCAGATCAAATTAAATGGATAGAAATGACTGTTAGAAAACTGTTCCTTAGGTAACTCAGCCTCAAGCCATGAAAGGCTTTAAAGCCTTTAAAGTGCTGACAACCAGCACTTTGAAGGCACCTAGAACCACAGTGGCAGCCAGTGCAGCTCATATAGCAGTGGAATTACGTGTGTTGAATATTTGACATCATTTGCTATCCATGCAGCCACGTTCTGTACCTATTGAGGCTTACACATGTTTTTCAAGGGCAGCCCCATGTATGCACTTCGCAGTAATCTAGATGAAAGATCATGAGGAAATGAGTGACTGTGAGAGGGCCTCCAAGTCCAGAAATGGATACACAATCTGAAGGAGTACAAAGACCATGACTGACACATGCTCTTTTAGTAGGAACTGTGAGTCCAAGAGAACCCCAGATTGCACACCAAGTCCATCTAGGGCAGTGCAACACTGTCCAGAACTAACAGTGGAAAATCCTTGTCAGAGAAGGCCCGAATACCAAAGCCACTCAGTCTTACTTGGGTTGAATCAAAGTCCATTTCACCCCATCCAAAGCCTTACAGCTTCTGGGCACTGGGACAGGACATCAGTGGCATTGCTCAGGCAGTCTAGGATGGGGATATATATCTGAATATCATTGGAATACTGATATCTCACCTCAAACCATCAGATCACCTCACCCAGCAACTTCATGTAGATGTTAAATAGGAGAAAGAAAACTGAGCTCTAAGACACCCCGCAAAGTGTGTATTGGATTTCTCTCCCCTGCATCAACACCAACTGAAATTGACCCCAGAGTAAGGAGGAGAATCAGCACAGCACAGTGCCCCCTCCCCTTCCAAGTCCTGAAGCTGGCCCAGAAGGATACCATTATGAATTTTATAATGCATACCTTTTGTATAGGTACAAATGATTTTTCTATGTAAGTACAAATGAATTTTATTTATTATTCATCATATTACGGTCCAGCAAATCCTGAAGACCTGAGGTGTAATAAATAAATATTAAATTTGATTTGTAGAAGTTAAATGACATCTTATGCCATCTTTTACACAGGAAGCATAACCAACATTTTATAACCTGTTCTGCTAAAATCAGTCTGAGGTTGAGAATGTTATAACATTATCCAGCTCACAGTTAACGATATCACACAGGGTCTGAGAAGGCTGATATGATTCCAAAAGTTGTTAAAAAGAAATTTCTAAGTTACTGAATGATAGGACTGGAAAAGGATTTTAAATGAAGAATTACTGTTCAGCAAGCTTTCCTTTAGATTTCCCAAGAAAGTAAGCATGTTAAGAAGTAACCAGGGTAACCTATACTTTGAAACATAAATGTAACTTAAACCAGGAAATGTAAAATGCTCATATTTTGGCAACTTAATCATATTATAATGAGATGAGTAATGGTTGCAAACCAATACTAACATTTTCTTATTATTGGTATTATGTATCTTGGAAGTAGGCCCACCAGCTGATATATATCAAGGATACATGAACCTTAATGATGAACTCCCAAATCTGTTGTCCAGTTACAAAAAATGCATTTCTGTCTCCATCAACAATGTGGTTGTGTTCAGAATAGACATAGTACTATGCACAGAAGAGATTCCAATCCAATAGAGCCTCTCATTAGAAGAAATGTGATTTTCCCATTGTGGATATCCTGTTGTATCTCTCATACAGTTCAGAACAATTTCATAATCGTCTGGAGCAGTTTTACAGTATAGAATGGTAGACCTGGTAACAACCTCCTCAAGAAACTTTTTGTACTCTTTCAGTAGATGCCCAATGAGCACAACTGATAGAAATTTAAAAACTGAGCCTATAATTCAGTGCAGAAAAGAACTTTATTTACCATCTTTGTATGCATGAAGATAGAAAATTAGTTATATATCTGGGAAATTTCTTGACAAAATTTAGAAATAGTTATGTTTACGAAAATGGATGTGATCCATAAAGGGATTACATGATATCTGAAAAAACACTGTGGAGAAGAAGGTAATTGTACTTATATACTTAGAATGGTACATACTAAAATCAGTCAAAAATCAGTCAAATTTTACTGTATCTTTATGTATAATTTATACTGGATCTATGATTAGTTCAGTGAAGTAATGCTACTTTATTCAAGCTATTCAACTCGAAGGTATAAGGTGTTCAGTGAAATATGTAATATTTGTAGCTATTATTTATTTATTACATTTATACATTTACCCCACTTTTTTCTGGGTAAAGCAGTTCTGGGTAGCTATTGTCAGAGTGATCACATAATTAAACTAAATTATAAGACAAGATTAGGAGGCCAAGACAGTTCATTCCCTTATTTGTTGCAATAAAGTTGCTCATTCCAGCAATGTCAGAACTTACCTTTTTCACTCATCTTACACTAGGGTTGTCTAATATTTCAGATTTGATTAATTCATAATGCAATTTCTTTACTTACTGCTAACAGTGCTTAAAACAATCCCAAGATCCGATATTATTACATGGATTTCATTTTATCCAGATTCACCTTTCTCTTGTTTCCATTAGTTTGGATTGAATACTTTGTTGTAGCAATGTTCTTATTTTAGAAGTTCATGAAATCTGAAGTATTTCATCATCTTTATAAATACTTAATCAGCACTTTCTAAAGCATTACTTTAAGGATTACATTACATCCTTTGATAATGGTACATTTTTGCCCTCATATACTTCTTTCATCTATGCTATCAAATGCCTGAAATTTAGTATTAAGATTATACTGAAACTGGCATAACATCACCAACTGAAAAATATTAGGAGTGATCCTATATATTGTGCATAAAAGACAGATATAGATAAAAGCGATAGAAAAGAATATTTATAGCTCAGGGTTGAACCACGAAGCCCAAGGTGCCCTCTGAGCTTGGTTGATTTTTTTATGATGTTTCATTACCAATTGGTAACATCATCAGAGTTAAAACCTCATTAAAAGGGACCCGTAAGGTATCTGATGGACAGCAGGGAGTCAAACCTAACTTTTAATGTACCTCTGAAAAATATTGAAAATCCATAGAGAAAATACATACATAGTACATAAAACAGGGAATCATTTTGTGATTTTTTGGTTGGCTTTAATAAAAATACTGGATTACTATGAATTGCTTGCCTCTCCCTTATACAACAATTCAATTTCTTTTCACTCTTCTGAAAAATTTCCTAGGGCACAAATATCTTTTGGAAGGGCGACCTTTCTGCAAAGTCTGAAGAGATTACTACCAGGGAATAGACTTGTGAAACACACACACAAAATTAAATGACGAGAGATGTTAGCTTTACCAAACAGTAGAAATGATAAACTTACTAAAATCTTTCACATTAATCTATTTCAATACTCTAGGTGTGGAATCTAGTAATTTTTAAGGAGTACTACAGTTCAGAAAAATTCAGTTCCTGCTCTTACACTGCCATCATATGGATTCCGAGTAAATTACAGAAGTTACTGAGATTTTTTGAAGGAGTGCATTCATTTAATCGGGCATTATACAATATAATACCAGTGACTGTGATGTATTTTAAAATAAATGAATATATTTCAGTTCTTCAGATACTAAACTGCATACAGTGTTAAATTCTTCGCAACAGAGAGATGTTCAGTCTTAATGAAACCCTGGACAAGTGGTCAGGTTCTGGATGGGGAGCAGTAGGTTCAGACTGAATCCTAGCAAACTCTTGGATGGACTCAAAGGTTTCACTTGAACAGCAGGCAGAAACTGTGGTCAGGAGGATTGTGACAAGTGCAAGTGAGCCATGCTTTGGCGCTATTTGCACATCCTTGTGAACTGTAAAATGTGAACTATGGAATGGATGTTGGGAGGAGGGAAAGTAATCTAAACAAATTTTCTTCCTTAAGCTGCATTTTTCACTTGCTGATAAGATGCTTGGGAACAGAGAATAATTGTGCTTCTCATAGCACATAGTATTAACAGAAGGGATGCATATGGAATTGGGTTCAGGAGATATGTCTAAAAACTTCCAGGGTTACACATTAAAATCACAGAAGATTCTGGGAAGTAATGAAAGATATGATTAATGGAGGAGATAGTTGGCAGCTTGAGGTCTTATGATGGCTAAAACAGACTGGACATCTCTAGCAACTGTTGAAGATGGAACATTGGACTGTTGGTTTCTGTCCAAAGCAAGTTTGGCTGATAAGTCTAAAAACAAAAGAAAATATACAAAAATTAGGATTTGGGAGATACAGCATGAGACAAGAAGGCATATCCGGTGAGGAACAGCAGGTTGAGAACAAGTGCCCAGATGAAGGTTTGTCTGATGCTGATGGTGATAATGAGATCAAATGTTTTCCTATTGATGAATTAGCCAGCCAATAATTTCACATCTTTTCACTTTGAGACTGGATATGCATCTAATTATGCAATTAATTGAGTAAACCATTTCCTTTTCTTAAAGTAGCAAATAAGAGAAGAAAGAAGATTTAGAGGCAAGTACTAAGGTTATGCTGGGCTGGATGAATCACCAGCTGGAATTAAGATTGCTGGGAGAAATATCAAAAACCTCAGATATGCAGATGATACCACTCTCATGGCAGAAAGTGAAGAGGAGCTGAAGAGCCTCTTGATGAGGGTGAA
>JANHZU010006799.1:7809-24567 GCA_032468055.1 Acrochordus granulatus | reverse complement strand
ACAAACTTAGAAATGTTTATTGGGAAAACTAACAACGATATCTAAATTTTATCGCTATTTATATCCATCTATCTATGGTCATTTAAATGATTCTGGACTAGCATAAAAGATTAGTTGCAGCTCTTTAAATGACATAAGTTTTTAAATGTATAAGCTGGTAAAACTAATAAAACAAGAAGTGGCAGACCTCTCTATATTAAACAATAGTTATATTTCATGATGGCATTATAGTATATAACTTTGTATGCTACCCACCCTCCAAGTTGTGAGAGTGAGAAAGAAAGAAAATATATATATAACTCTCAGAATATTTTTCTAGCCTAAAGTAGCATGAAGAACAAAATCTGCTTCTTGAAATGCATAGATAGGAGCATGTGCTGGCCACTTAAATAATGCCTAGTAAACATGTAGCATGCAAATTAGATATCTTATAAGTACATTGTTAAACCGTCTTGATTCTTTTCAGGTAAAGCACCTGTTTTGCATGAAGGAAATATTATACCACATAATCCATTTGAATCCTGTTGTTTTTGGTGGACAAATAAAGTGATTAGTTTTATCCTTTGGCTAATATTAGTTAAAACATTGTCCATGTGAACAGTATCCTGAATATGCTATGCTGGTTTTTTTTTTTAATGATTTGTTTAGGAACTAAACAACTCAAGCATATTTTGCTAAAAGATGTAGATACCATTTTTGAATGCAAATTCTGCCGCAGTCTCTTCAGAGGACTACCAAATTTAATAACTCATAAAAAATACTACTGTCCACCAAGTCTTCGGATGGATGACAGTAAGTTTCTCCTCTCTTCTAAATGTTATTTCTCAAGGTTTAAAGTTATAGTGAGACAGAGTTTTTAAGGAAGTGATTGTAAAAAGTAGCTTTTTTCAGCAAAGCATACTTTTAAAAGAAATAGAATTTATTGTACCTGTATTTGTAAGAATAGAAGATACATCTTACTTACAGGAACTTGAAATCTAAAGGGGTGTAGAAAGGGGCAGTAGTAATGTTAAAAAATGAGCAAATAAATTGGTATTTCACTTTAATTTTATTTATCTTGAAAAAACTGTGGTTGTATACTATATATTGATATTTTGCGAGACTGGTGAGAGAAGTTTGAGTTATTCATTCCTTTTTCCTTTCCGGGCGAAGGGTGGTTAATGAATTCTGTTCCAGCCAGAAAAGGTTGAATGTTAGTTGATTTGATTTTCATTAGAAGAGGCTGTAGGGAGTTGCCTTTCCCCCTTCTAATATTGTCTTAATGTACTTAGTCCCGGTAGTCTTCTAATATTGTTATCAATGAACAGTATTTACTGTCATATTATTTCTTTAAAAACCCACTTTTTATTAATAGTTCTATATTTAGTTTTAATAATCTAATGTAAATACTCTGTTTTATACTTTAGACTCTCCTGATATAAATGATAAACAAAGTCAAGCCATAACTGATCTCCTAGAAGCTATGTATCCAAGAGTAAACAAGCAAGACTATGTAATACGTTTGGAACCTATAGAAACAAATCAGAATGCTGTGTTTCAGTATGTTTCAAAGGCCAATAGCTCAGTGGAGAACACTGATACAAACACTGTTCCTGACCAAGCTTTTGTAGAATCACCAGAACATACAGCAGAACCTCCTAAAACTGTGTCAGCTGCTTCAGAAACAAAAAGTGAAGAAATTCCTCCTTCAGTTGTTAACAAGTTAGTATCAACTCCAGAAGAGCCTGCCCCATGCTCAAAACCTGAATTGGAATGTAATAATAATTCTGATTCCAGTCATCAATTAATTTGTTGTTTGTGTAAAAAAGAATTTCATTCCAGACGCAGTGTACGGCGTCATATTAGGAAAGTCCATAAGAAAAAGATGGAAGAACTAAAGAAATTTATTCAAATTAAAAAACGACCAAATCAGACATCTAGAAGGGGTCGCAATAAGAATGTTCTGGTCACATTGGGAAAAAGCTGTCCTTTGTGTATTAAATCATTTGCTACAAAAGCCAATGTAAGAAGGCATTTTGATGAAGTTCATAGAGGGCTGAGAAGGGATTCTATAACTCCTGATATAGCTACAAAACCTGGACAGCCTTTATCCTTGGATAAAACTTCTGCAAAGACTGCTAAGACACAAAAACAAAAGCCTTCAAAAGCTGAGTACAATTTAACTGCTTGCAAATGCCTTTTGTGTAAGAGGAAATACAGTTCCCAGGTAATGCTTAAAAGGCATATGCAAATTGTTCACAAGATAACTCTTTCTACTAAGAATTCTAAAAGAGAGAGAAAGCCTAATAATACTGTTACTGCAGAAGTGAAAGTGAAAATTGAACCAGCAGAATCTGCAGAATCTGTGCCTTCCATCTTCGGTTCTTTGCAGAATGAAGTGAAGGGAGTAAATAATTCAAATGAAAGAAAAACCATGTCATCTACTGAGAGAAAGAATACAGTATCCAGTGAAAAAAAGAAAACATTATCCACTGAACGAAAAGGCGTATCATCCACTGGAAAAAAGAATGCAACTTCAGCTAAAAGAAATAAAGTTAAACAGAGCTCTCAGAACTCAAAGTCAAACAATCAGTCTCTTGCAAGTGGTCTCAAAAAGCCCAGGAAGCCAAGGCTTTCAATTGGCTTTGATTTTAAAAAGCTTTACTGTAAACTCTGCAAACGCCAATTTACTTCTAAACAAAACTTAACAAAGCACATTGAGTTGCACACAGATGGAAATAATATATATGTTAAATTCTACAGGTGTCCCCTCTGCACTTATGAAACACGCCGAAAGCGTGATGTGATTAGGCACATAACTGTAGTACATAAAAAGTCTTCACGTTACCTTGGTAAAATAACTGCAAGTTTAGAAATCCGAGCAATAAAAAAACCTATTGACTGTGTCCTAAATAAGGTGGCAAAAAGAGGCCCTCAGAGGGATGAAGGTAAGCAAAATGGTTCAAAACAGGACATTACCTCTAATTCACCGAATAAAAAATATGAAGGAACTGATGTTGGCATTGAAGTGAAAGTCACAAAAAACTTTTCTCTGCACAGATGCAATAAATGTGGGAAAGCATTTGCCAAAAAGACTTTCCTAGAACATCACAAGAAGACTCATAAGGCAAATGCATCACATTCACCTGAAGAAGATAACAAAACCAAAGGCAGAAGTACAAGATCTAAAGCGCTTATCTGTTGAATACTAGTGCCTTCTAAAATATTTGCTTAAATTTTCCATTGGTACTTAGAGCGCAATCACATTTTTTATAGATCTAATGCTGCAGAAGGTAACAGAATATTGCATTTATTAAAAACAAAGAGTTTGATTTAAAATTTATTTCAGGATGGTGAACCTAAAACAATTTGAATTATATACACATGGTTCTTCAAAGTATAATATGTATTAGAATTTACATAATATTTAGTTATGGTTCCATAGCTCCAAATGATTTCTAAAATTAACTTTGCACTTCATTGGTACTGCCTAGGCACAGAAAGCATATATGAACTGAAGATGATCTATGAATGTGAGGTTGCCTAAGTATGATTAGTTTGATCTGTTAGGAAACATTTTTGGCATAGAATTTTTGAAAACTTACTTCTGAGTATTTTAAAATAATGCTAAATAACTCTTAAACTCCAGAGTTTAAATACTTTTGTATTTAAAACACCATATCTACGTTACTAGGAGGAGATAGTCACTCAAAAAATCTTGTTCTATTTGAGGAATTTTTTTAGTATTTGGTTATTTGTATCTGGAATTTTAACTTTTTTTTTACAGAATCAGTTTGAACTGGATAGAAGTATCAGATAACCTATTTTATTTCATGAAGGGTATCAAATAGCCTATTTTCTACATAATAAAAATATAGAACAGTTCCAACTTGCTTTAATTTGAAAATCTTGGGCAACCAGCAGTTGAGGATAGTGTTTTAAAATTCCTATATCAGATAAAAGTTGTTTCATTTCTGAGAGAAATGTGAGTATATTGCAGTAAACAGATGCAAAGTCTCCTTTACCTGAACGTAACATCAGAAAATTAAATTACTTGTGGATTCTGGTATTAATGTTAAAAGATTATGTAAGACAAGCTTCCAGGTATTTGTAAGCTATTCTCAGGTTGGTTGAAATTTTTCTAGACAGGTTGGTTAGTTTTTGCTTTTTAAAAACCATATAATAAAGAGATGGGTCTCTGGATCAGCGATGATCCAGACTCTTGACCCTGTAGCTTCCTTTTCCCTCTTCCCCATATTTAGAGGGGGACTCTTTAGCCAGTTAGGAAAGTGATACAAAGAGAAAACAGAATTTTTAGTAATAGTGTCCCTTCTCATCCTGTATGTGGAAGTTTCTGCTGGATCAAAGAATTATCAATTGAATGGGTCCCATTATTACCCAAATAAGCAATCAGCTTATCAGAGAAAGTTAATTTGACTTTTGTGTGGCAAGCTTATATGCTGCCTATTAACAAAAAAATTAAAATTGATTACAAGTTATATATGTATTTCTCCTTAGATCAAATTATGTGACAAGATTTGGAATTAGAACCATTACAGTCTTGAATAGTACTATAAGAATAAATAAGCTATTTTCTTATTAATCTGTTAACTGTTAAAAATGTAATATCCAGCATTTTCAATAGCAAACTGCATTAAAAATAACACAACTATAAACCAGTTGTTTTATTGATGCAGTTCTGGGTATAAAATAAATGTATATGAGCAGTTTTCTTAGTATATTTGAATGAATTGTAATCTAGCATTTGCTTTAATTGCAATTCATGGTTGAATAATTTTGGGGAGTATTAAATCTGAACTGTACTGAACTTGCTACAAAAATCTATGGTGATTTTGCATGATTAGCATATTCAACAGTTTTTCATATGGAAGTTTACAAGCTACCCACATTCCCCTACTTTGTTTTTTAAAAAATAAAATTATACACAAGCACTTTAACAGCCAGAGTTTAAATTTGTTTTAGTGATTTCTTCTAATGACATTACACTAATATTCCTGTGAATATAGCAGTTGTTTTTTGTAGTATATTCATATTCAACCATTTTTGTAGTACCTTAATTATTGCCTAAAAAAATAGTGCAAGAATTTTTTTGTTGCCCACAAAATGTTGAATGACCACTTTAGGTAGCACTTGACTTTTCTTGTTTATGTTTATATGACGCTTGTTCATTCTTGTCTATTTTGTAATCAATTCTATAGCAAAACCATAGTACCTATACACCTTCCATTATGAATTTTTGGCAGGTTTGTGCGTCTTTTTTTAAATTTTAGAAAATGTTTAGTGATTTGTGTCAAATTGCCAGATACTGAACATCAGAAGAAATGCCGTTTATAAAATATTGGTTGACTCCCTTGCTAAGGGAATGCCTTGTGTCCATATAAACTTTTTGTATAAAATATATCTAAAATGTTGGTCATAAATAAAAAATATTCTTTTATGAATAAATATGTGTTTGGCCTTTTAGTGCTTTGCACTAAAAAACTGTGAATGGAAAATGGACTGTAACTGTTGCTGAAAATGTTTTATGTTGAATGTACATGCTTGGATAAATGTACTTTATTTGAATAAACTGGAAATTATTTCAGGTAAATAATACTTGGATCTTCTTTATCAAATGCATAGCTGAGAGTAACGGGGTTGGTAAGGACCATCTATTGTTATTTTCTAAGGGTTTATAGCTTCTATACCTTACTATGGAAAACCCCCTAGAGTTGGCTAAACCAGCAATTCTGCAGGTGGACTTCAGCTCAGAGAGGGGGAATTTCTTTTCCTTCACTTGTAGCCTGTGATACAAGTGTCATAGGTTCACTATCACCATTCTAGGGTCAGTTGAGGGTACATCAACTGCAACATTGTTTTCACTGTGTCCAAAAGCAAAATTCATAACAACCAGCAATGGCAGAGGGTTGCTGATTCATGAAAATAAATTAAAAAACTAAGATTTTTTAATTCTAGCCCCTAACTTGGCAATAATCAGTTTTTGAGGTGATACAATAAAACTGTGCCACATAGGATTCAGTTATTAGAATATGACTGGAATCATATGAATGATCGAAGGTTTCATGATGGATATTTTTAAAATGTTAATTTGGTATTTACTTACCAAAAATGATGTTGAAAGGAACTTTTTGTTGACTATAAATTATTAAAATAGGTCTTAGCAATAATAATAGTAAATTAAATGCATATGTCACCCAACTCCCAGCAACCCAAGGTGATTTACAAATTGTTTAAAACATTAAAAAAAAGAAACAGAATAAACATGGCAGGATGACAAATGAAAATGACAGGATTCCCATGCTTCAGTGATCCTTCCTGAGGGCCTGGGCGAAGACCCCAGACTTCAGGGCTCTTCAAAGTATCAGCAGCTTAGGGGACATTCAGATTTTGTGGGGGGTGGGATTTTGTTCCAGAGGGTAGGAGCTGCGATGCAGAAGATGCACTCTGAGGTCCTGATGAATGGCATGGCTTAATTGAAACAACTTGGAGCATTCCAGCCTGGCAGATCAAATCGGTGAGGTGGATGCTACAGGAGATAGGTAACCAGGCCCTCAGGTAATCAGGTCCCATGCTAGTAAGATTTTATAGGTCACAACCAGTACCTTCATTTGCACCTTGAACCAAACTGGCAACCATTTTAGCTCACCAAGTCAAGTTTTTATATGGGCATACTGAGGTAAACCCATTACTGCCCACGGCATTGCATTCTGGATGGTCTTCAAGGGTAGCCCCATACACAGTTGAATTGTATCTACGCATACTTAGCCCCACTGAATCTATTCATCTTAAATGACTGCTCAGATTAATCTAAATTTGATGCCAAATGAAAGGATTGCCATCCAAAGTTTGCAAACTGAGCCAGACATAAACCATTATGTTCTACTAGGCTGTTGGAAAATCCAGTCCTGTTATGTTACTGCAACAAACCAATTTAATCAGGTTAAAGTTAGGTTTTGTTAGAAGGTAGTTTTCATCTCTTCATGCTCCACAGAGATCTAATTTGGTAAAGATGGTGGGAGAAAATAATTCCATTAGGTCTGGGATTAATGGAAGGGGATACTGGTTGTACGCTAATCTGATCTATAATCTCAGCAAAGTCATCTCTCTAGATGGCTCTCATCCCTTGATATTTTACAAGTTATCATGTGGTATTGGATTATAGATATACTCGGTTTACGCTTTCTCCTCAGCCTCTAGTAATCTGTCGTGTGCGCACACAGTCTTTTCGTTGCCTCCTTAATTGTCTTCCCCATTCTCTCTCTGCCTACCCATTGCTCGCTCTCTCGAGACAAACCTCCCTGACATTTTTACGAGCCTCTCTGCAATCATGTTGCTGCTCAAAGCTGTGGGTACACATTTCCTCCCAGCACCTCTGCAAACCTCACCCCCAAAGGCCTGCAACCTGCCCAGACTTTGTCTGCCAATTGCATGGGCTTTTTAACCCTTTGCTGAAACCAGGATGTGAAAGCTTGCTTCCAGCAAAGGAAAGCAGTCCCTGTAACAGTTTTAGTCCTCTTCCTGCTTAGCATGCACTGGTGAACGAAGCACTGGGCTTGCTTGTAGGGTCAGCATCTTGCTGCTTGCTCGAGTGGTGTTTATTGGTCAGGGTGCAGGATTCTCAATTTGAGAGGCTTTTTTTCCTGTTTCTTGGGATGTGGCTCTGAAGCTGTTATATTAGGTTATCAAGGGAAAAGCTTTCCAAGTCAACTTTATTCCTAGTAACTCTTCTAATATCTTCATGCAGCTTTTTCAGAAACAAAAATGGAGTGATTTGCCATTACTAAATTTCAATCTGGTTTTGAATTCCTAGTTTGATCTACAACTTTGGGATTTCCCAGTGGTTTCCCATGCAAGTCTTTGCTTGATCTGCTCAGCCTTTTTTTTCAAAAGATAGACTGAGCTGCCAGTTCTGACAAGCTTATCATTTTTCACTTTTATTATGAATGTTGCCCATTTGGTCAACTTTTAGTCCTAATTTCTAAATTTTCATATTTTCCTCCAAAATTGAAAATCAAGAGGAAGTATGGATTTTATCTAAATTTTATTAATTTCCTTCCAAGAATTTAAACAGTGTAACTTTTAAAGGAGGATTTCTTTAGCACTAAATATGTATATTTATCTTTTTAGAAAAGATGATGTTTTGTTTTTGATTCCTTCAGTGAAAATCTAACCTATTTCTGCATCATTGTCCAACTTTAAAAAAATCAGTTTTACAATCTTGAAATATTTCTATGTACATTTTCAATATGTGCATTTTTATTTATTTATCAGATTTATATGCCACTGAAATAAAAAACAACTCTCAGCAGGTTACAAAAAACAATTCATAAAAACAACTTAAAACATTGTAAAACAGCTGAAAACATTAAAATAAACTGACCAGGAAAGAGCGGGCAAATAAAAATATATGCAGAGGAGATGACAATTAAACCACTAGCCATCTTCGAGATGAAGTATCTATATCAGAGCCCCATGCTAGTTGGCAGAGCCAAGTCTTTAGGCTCTTCCTGAAGGTCATAAGTGTGGGCATGGACCTCACCTCTGGGGGCAAGTTGTTCCACAGTGCAGGAGCCACAGCCAAAAAAGCTGTTCTTCTAGATCCCAACAGCTGGAATTCTTTGGCTGACAGGATCTGGAGGAGAGCTCTTCCCCTGGATCTGGTGATGCAGGACATCCCCATTGGGGTAAGACAGTTCCTCAAATCACCTGGTCCTATGCCATGAAGGGCTTTAAAGTTCAAACCAACACCTTGAATTGCACCCGGAAGCAGGCTGGCAGCCAATGCAACTCGTGGAATAAAGGTCATTCTATTGGCCCCTACAATCATCAGTGCAGCCGCATTCTGCCCCAGCTGCAACCTCCAGAAGTACGTTACAGTAATCCAAAGATGAGATGACAAGGGCATGAGTGACTGAGCGTAAGGAGTCCTGGTCTAGGAAGGTGTGTAACTGGCACACAACACACAGTTGTGCAAAGGCTCTCCTAGCCACAGACACCAACTGTTCATCGATCAGGAGTCACGAGTCCAGGAGAACCCCCAAATTACGCACCAGATCTGTCTGGGTAGGGCCACCCCATCCAGAGTTAAGGATGTTAAACGTCACAGAACCAGTTCCCCTAGCCACCCAGAGCCACTCAGTTTTGTTTTGCCATGGTTCAACTGAAACCTATTGTCCTCCATCTAGACCCATACAGCCTCCAGACACTGAGTCAAGGCCAAGACAGCATCACTTGGATCACCAGGGACGGAGATGTAAATCTGGGTATCATCAGCGTATTGATGGTACCTCATCCCATGGTGACGGATGAACTCACCCAATGGTTTCATGTAAATGTTAAAGAGGAGGGGAGAAAGTACCAAGCCCTGCCACAGAGTAGCAGCCGAGGACTGGACTTCTCTCTCCCTTTCAACACCGATTGAGACTGGCCCTGAAGAAAGGAGCTGAACCAGCTCAAAACTGCACTGCCAAGCCCCAACCCCCCAAACCGATCCAAAAGGATACCATGGTCAACAGTACTGAACGTTACTGAGCGGTCAAGAATAGCTAGGACAGATGCACTTCCGCTATCCCCCTCAGGCCAGAAATCATCCACAAGTGCAATCAACGCTGTCTGTACCATAACCAAGTCTGAACCCAGACTGAAAAGGGTCCAGATAATCTGTTTCCTCCAAGAACCTCTGCAGCTGCCAAGCAACCACTTTCTCAACCACTTTTCCTAAAAAGGGGAGGTAGGAGACTGGACAATAACTGTCTAAACAATTGGAGTCCAATGAAATTTTTTTAGCAGGAGACAAACCAGGGCCTTCTTAAATTGGTATGTATTTTTATTTTTAAAAATATTTTTCTTAACATTGCTTACCAAAGATAAAAATTTTTTGTGCATTCTTATCTTTTGTCCAAAAAATATACTGAAGAGGACATAGAAGCATGAATTCCAAAACTAACTGTGCAAGCAACAGTAGGTTATTTATTCTATTTGATGCTTTGTCACTCCAAATGACTCCAGACAACTGACAATGCATCAGAAACAGTATATAAACAATATAACAAATAACAGAAGCAGACTTGGACAAAGAAAAAGAAGGAATGGTAAAGCTGGCAAATCCCAAAACATCCAACAAAGGGGACTTTCTTAGAACATAACAGAGAAAGCCATTGCCTGCATGATTCTCTTCTTTGTAGATATAGACACATCCCAGCATTTGACTATACTGTATTTTCCAAGGTCTTCATTGCTACCATAACAAAGGTTATTCAGAAACATATTTCTTGACTACTGATATCAACTATTATCGACTATTGTTGATAGTTGATCCTAAAAGGTAGAAGTTATTTATCATTTTGATATCTTCATTATCAGTTCTAAGGGTGATTGCTGTACCTATTGACATTTACTTAATCTTCTTTATATTTAATCTTAGTCCAATTTTTTCCACTATGCTCTTTAACTTTATTTGAAGATTTTGCAGATCACTTGCATTTTGAACAATCAGTAGTATTATCAGCACAACACAGATTATTTGTGTCTTTTCCTCCAATTTTAAAACCACAATTATCTTCTTCCCATCAAATGTTCTTTTGTATATAATCTGCATATATATTGAATAAATAAGAGGAGAGTATACATCCTTGTCTCACTTCGCCATCCTGGAGCCAATCTGTTTCACCCTGTTCAATTGATATTGTGGCTTCCTGATCTACAATATGTATAAGTTTCACATGAGCACAAAGAGCTGTTCTAGGATTCTCATTCTTCTAAACACATTCCACCTCTTTATATGAGCAACATAATAAAAAGCATTTGTATAATCATATTCTGGTAGTTATCTTGAGAAAGTACAGAGGAACCAAGCATAGAAGGAAAGTACATTGTCTTTTCTTGTGCAGTATGAAATGATGCTTCAGTATCATTAGTGACTGGCATTTTCCTATAATGCTGTAGTCCTATGTAGATGCCTACTTGCTTTAACTGGATAATTGGAATGACCTTAACATTTTGGGTGACTGTGCTGTGATATTTGTG
This sequence comes from Acrochordus granulatus, assembly GCA_032468055.1. NCBI lineage: Eukaryota > Metazoa > Chordata > Lepidosauria > Squamata > Acrochordidae > Acrochordus > Acrochordus granulatus. The sequence continues at coordinate 13,542 of JANHZU010006799.1, read as the reverse complement.
GCATATGCTGCTGGCATTCTTCATTCATCTTTCCCAGCTATGGCTCCATTTCTGCCAAGAATGTGGAGGGAGAAGGATTAATGGGATCGATTAATTTGGTTTGAGATAATATGGTGTAGTAATTTACATAATGTAGAATCAACACAGAATTAACACCATAACTCTTCTCTAAGTAAAACATCAACGTTATACAACATATGAATTTGCACAATATGGTAGCTTAAATGTGGTTAGCTTATTTGGTGGCTTAGCATATGGTTAATGTGTGGTTCTTAATGTTGTGTAAATCTAAATTGCTAGGCTTATCTGAATACTTTGGTTAAAACTTTCGGATCAGATTTAAAATTTTGATAACAAATTGTAGGCATTCTCATAAAATTGTTGCCATGACTGGCATGGACAGCACATCCATCCACCATTAGATTTGGTTCTTTCCTCGCACGTTGGGCCCAGCTATTGAGTAAACCCACCTTGGTACTATGGCTATATTTTTTGAGTCATCCAAGGTACAATGTACTGTTTTTATTTTTATTTATTGTTGATTATTAGCTGTCCAGAATCTTGTGTTGAGTGGATAGTGCTGTGCATTTAAATAATAAGAATGAGTACATTTTATTCTCCAGAACTACATTTGAGCCTTAATAGGGCCCAAAGGCATTCCTTAAGATACAAGTAATATTTGAGACTGATGGTTTTCTTTGCAGGATGTAGTTTATTATATTTTGTTTTGGTACAAAAAGTTAGATAGAATCTGTTCCAGCCAAAGAACAAATTAGAAATATTATCACCTGCACCTCAGTGCCCCATTGATGACTGAGGGGTTAGGATAAGTGAATATATCCTTGATCTTAATATTGGCCTTAAATCTGAAAATTGTGAAGAAATATTTAGTATGAATCATTTCCAGGTAAAAACAACCTAATCTAAACATTTACATTACATATTTTAAAAGACCTTAAATGTGCCAATAGTATTTATATCCTATATGAAATACTCTTTTGCCAACATGAAATTAAAAAACAACTTTATGAGGTAATATTGATTTAGATACTATATTTATATAGCTGCCACTTTCTTGGATTTGTGACTCTGGGTGGTGTACAATAAAAAAATTAAAAACGCTAACAAAAAATTCAGCAATCAAATCACAATCAATGATCATAAGGACTTAAAAAAAGACCAACTGGATATTCCTAGATGATAGGAGACCTCCAAACTGTCAACAGTAGTGCCAAAACATTTTTATAGTCCAACATATTCTTAAAAATTGCCCAAAAGTTTAAAGAAAAGGAATTATGCAAATTATGGTGGCGCAAGTGGTTATTCTCTGGAAGGCCGGCGGCCCGGGATCGCGACCCAGCGTTGCCGTGCAGCAGGGCAAGTGCCTGCTGTTTCACCCCAGCTCCCGCCCACCTAGCGGTTCGAAAGTGCGCGAGCGTGAGTAGATAGATAGGTACCGCCCCTCCCGGCGAGAAGGTAACAGTGTCCGTGCGCCTTAAGGTGTCCAGTCATGCCGGCCACATGACCACGGAGCCATCCCAGGACGAACACTGGCTCTTCGGCTTGGAAATGGGGATGAGCACCGCACCCTAGAGTCGGTCACGAAAGTGCTGATCATATAGAATTCGTTTTCAGGAGTCACACATGCTTTATATTTTAATCAGCAATCTCTGTATTATGATTAACCAGGTCAGTTATCAAGCTCTAAAAATCTATACCACCTCAAAAGTGATCACCTATCTGGTTAGGTATTGTTAATTGATTTATTGCTCCAACACAGTCAAATGCTTTAGACTCAAGAATAAATCTTGCTATATTGCACTGCTTTTTTCACTACTTGTATTTCAGATAGAAAAGGCTACTTTCCTATCATATTAAAATACTGTACAAATATAACATCTCAGATTAAAATCCTTACAAAAGTTATTGAATATTGTCAAATTAAATTTCAAAGTCTCAGCCTAATCTGTGTTTTAAGGGTGGAAGAAAATAGAATACCTTATCTTGATTTTAGTGGGAGGATGGAAATATAATAAAATATTTCATTATGTTTAAATTAATGTCATTGTTTCACAATAAAAGCCATATATTTAAAACTTGGAATAAAAATAGGGTGGGTTTGGGCCAATATGATAAAATATATTTGTTGTATGAAGTGATTGACTTTTTTGTTTAAAACAAATTTAAAAAGTAGCAGTAGGAATCTGTAATATTTAAGTGGTTAAAAAATAATCTTTTAAACTTTTCTCATGTACTTATAACATTATGTACTGAAATCTGTACTGGGTTGTATTCATGTGCCTACTGAGTAGCAACTGTATTTGGAACAAAACCCAGAACATTGGTGATTTCCACACAGAAGAGGCTCCAATGAAGATCCTGCTCTAATCACCAACGTTTTTCCACAATAGTAGAGTTGCAAATGATCTCTGGACAATTATTTATCTCTTGTCATTTGTTAGAGAGATAATTAGATTATAAAATGGATACAAAATGGATCTCTATTCATCAATCAGGACAGTCCTTTTTTCTTAACTTGAATGAATGTAGACCCTCGAAGGGACATCTAAACTTTCTGAAGGGTTTCTCTCAAACGGTACAATTGATTTTATCATATATATGTGCATCTTCTACCTGGTCAACTTCCCTATACATTCGGTTTCCAGCCAATCCTTGCCTTGACTTTGTTTGATTTTCATTCTTTTTCTGAGACTATTACTTTTCTTAATTGTGATGCCAATTCATGCTCCAGCAGCAGGTTCCTGCTGAAAGCAGGATACGCTCGCAACTAAAAGGGCAATAAGTCATTTTACACGTATTTATACTCCTTGCACTATTCTCTTTTAAAATGAGCAATGTTAGACAAAGTCCACAAAAAATAAGAAAGAAAAAAAGAATTGGAGGCAAGACATGAAAGGAATTCTAACTAGATGCTGTTTGCACTAATATACCTCTTATCATTTTTCTGTCTTTGCAAACTATCCTTGCTTTCCACTCTGTATCAGTTAATACATTATCTTTTGTTTTTCAAAAACTACATATTTAAAGTGAGCAAATCCATAATATACAGTGAGTAATTAATAGAGAGATTCCAGCTAAGACTATACAGTACTTCAAAACAGCTAGTTCCCCTTTATTCCGAAAGGTCCTCCAAATCATCCACTCTGACCCCAGGACAGTTATCATTTTCCCTTATCTTTTGACAGTCTTTTCCCCACGGATTTTACATCCATCTGAAGTATGGTTTTATTTCACCACTATGTCGTGATGGGCTTTCATGGAAAGAAAAGACACCAGACAGAGATGATGCCTTTGGGATGAGAAGCCTCGTGTTGAACTTCTCAGTTCCTTTTATTGGTTACATGGGTAGAAAAGACATGCGCATAATGTGAGAATGTGGTCAGGTTAAAAGCATCCTATTCCTTTGCTAGTTGCAGCAACAGCATACCCGCCCTGCTACATATTATCTTAAAACAATATAATGGGTAATTGAGAAAAGAATTGAGAAAGCCTTTCGGATTACAGGCGAAACGTCTTCGACTTGAGAAAAATCCAGTCCAGATGCCTGTTTTTTAAACTTTGTTGCGATACTGCATATATTGTTATACCGTTTTTATCACTTTAGCCTTGTTTGCCACCCAGAATCACTGGGCTGACAAAGGCAGCAATAGACATTAAATGAGTAGTATTTTAAAACTCATTGTTAACTTTGTGTCTGCAGAGTGGCCAAGTTGCTCTTTTGAACATAAAAAAAAGCCAACAAAAATTAAGCTGACCCAAGGCAGGATCTGCTGGTTCCTCCTCATTGTTCTACTGTGATGAACACTAAGGCACTCACATCCCAGCATTAGTCAACCAAAGCAATTTTTCTGCCCAACAGACAGTCAAAGAGATTTCTCTTCATAAAAGCCCCCACCCTCCTATGCTGCTCTTGCAAAAATCTGTCTTGCAGCTCTCCTGGGCCAGTCACTGTTGTCCTTGCTGAGCAGCTTGCACCTCCCTTTCTGCAGCTCTGCAGGCTGCTCTTTGCAAGCTCTGATTTGACTGCCTTTGACACTTGCACTCCAGTCTTCCCCAGGAACAGCCTGAACATTGACGCTTCAACCCCATTTCAGATTCACCATCAAATTACAAACACTATTTTTCATCTTCCCAATACGCTGGCAATTGGTGGAGAAGAAACAGTCCAAACCTCTTCCCTGCCCTCACTGCTGCTAATGCTTGTTTCCTCTTTCTCATCATCTCTCTTATCATGTACAATGTAAAGGGTGGAAGTCAAGCTGGAGATCAGTGCAGCAATCCCTCCTCTGGCTCTTGTCAAAAGACCCTGGTGGGAATGGCCCAATGCTCCCAGCCAGGCTTAGCCAAGAGAAGCCACTTATCTTCCTTCCTGGACTGAAATGAAAGCCAAATCTGTCCTCATCATCCTCTCCTGGATGCCAGCCAGGTCTACAGCTCCCACAATCGACTTCCATAATTGGGACCAGCTCTAGATATCAACTGCAGGTCATCCCTTCTTGCAGACGTCACCCCACCAGAGCAGTGCTTGTCCCTTCTGCAAAATTACATCCACTTACTTGGCTTGAGAAACTCATTCATATACATCTTGCGTATCAGCAATGTAATCTATGATATCTTGAGGACTCATTAGTTTCTCTGCGTCCACATCTGGAATTTCAAACCCTGGAAAAAATTTGGCTCATTTAGTTCAGAGGTGCCAATGACTCAGTCAACAAGACCACAAACCTGGCCTGAAGACTGACCCTCCTCCCAAAGAACCCTGCAGTGCAGGGCTGTTGCCACAACACCAGGAGGGGCAGAGAATTAGCCACATCTCTTGGTGGGGAACATCTTTCAAGATTACTGCAAAAAAGCTTTCTCAAAAGGCAACTGGGCTTTTTTGTTTTGTTTTGAAGACACTTTGCCTTCTGCAGGCCTGATTCAGAGCTCAATCCACCAATCAGCAGCATGTCTCTATGGATCCCTGAGATCTTCTGGATTTTATATGAGCAAAATAAGGAAGTGATGAGTATAGTAGACAGAGAGGCTTGCACCCTGTTTCAATCGCTCTTTTGAAAGCCCTTTATGGGCGGAGATCTGGAGACCGGCGGTCACTGAGGAGCTGAGAAAAGGATGGGAGGTCCAATCAGCCTCAGAGGCCTCGCTGGAAAACAGGACGCGGACTTGGCAGCGACCTTCCGGCTCAGCTCGGCGTGACTGAAAACCCGCGGAAGGCTTCAAACGGCCGGCGCCGAAGGAACCCCGAGAAGGCTTCTGACCCGAACGGTTCCGCAAGGAAAGGGGGAAAGTTCCTGGGGGCCGCAGGAACCGCGGGACGTCTTCAAGCCCCGCCCCGCCCCGAGCGTTTTGCCGGGCCTCGGAAGGCCCCCGTGGGGCCCGCGCCCCCCCGCGCGTCGGCGGCGCCTCACCAAACTCGTCCTCCATGGCCATGATGATCTCCACCTGGTCCAGGCTGTCCAGGCCCAGGTCCTTCAGGAAATGCGACTCCACCGTCAGCTGCGGGGCGAGGGGGAGTCAGAGGGGCTGCCCGCCGAGTCTCCCCGCCCCGCGCCCTCCGCGCCCCTCACCTTCTCGGGATCGATCTTGTCGTAGAGCTTCAGCACGTAGAGCACCTGCTCGCGGATGCCCTTCAAGGTCAGCGACGGCGCGTCCGAGTAGCCACGGGCCCACTGCGGCCGAGGGGGCAGCCCGCGCCCGGCCCAGCCCGCGCCC
>JANHZU010006798.1:18718-31936 GCA_032468055.1 Acrochordus granulatus | reverse complement strand
TCCAACACTCTGCCCAAACACTCCTCATATCATCTTGGACAAATGGTTGTCCAATCTTTTCTTGAAAACCTCCAGTAATGGAGCACCCACAACTCCAGAAAGCAAGCTGTTCCACTGTTTAATAGTTCTCACCACAAATGCAGTATAAATATATTATGTATATCCATAAATTACAGAAAACCCTTTAGCCTTCTGGATTGTCCAAATTTTTCTTGAAAACCTCTAATGTTGAAGCACTCACAATTCTGGGAGGAAAGCTGTTCCACTGTTTGATAGTTCCCACTGTCAGGAAATTCCTCCAATTACTTCTTATTTCCAGGTTGAACCTCTCTGACTAGCTTCCAACCATTAATTCTTACCATGTATAGAGAGTACTATTCCTGTGATCTTGATGCTATCTTGCTATTATTGATGCAACCCAGGACCACATTGGCTCTTTTGACAGCTGCAGCATACTGCTGACTCATATTTAAGTGGGGTCCACTAGGATCCCTCTCACAGGGACTATTGTTGAACGAGGTACTGCCTATTACTGTTTTTTACTGTTTGTACTGTTTTTTCCTCCCTCTGTAGGACCTTACTTTTCTCACCATTGAACTACATCCTGATGGATAGGGCCCAATGCTCAAATCTCTCAAGATCTATGTCTTGAGTCTGCCTTTTAAAGTATTTCAAAGTATTAACAGTTTCATAATTTGAAATTTACAATTGTGTAAACCCATACTGGCTTCTTGTTCATTTCTAGGTTTTCACAAATAGGCTTTTGATTATTTTTTCCAAGATTTTTCCAAGTATACATGTCTTCTAGATACTCACAGGTTTGTAGCTAAGTATCTTGAATTGCAAAGCGTCATCTCTGAAATATAGATTTTTGTGTATAACAGTAGGAGACGGTCTTAGGCTTTGTTTCCTAAATTGATTTGAACTTTTTTTTTCCTTCCTTCACTGATCCCCAAATTGCAGCCTTCTGCTACAAATTCTCCAAAAGGATATAAATTTGGAAAACTCCTAAATCAATATACTGGAAAGCAAGGTTTTTCACTCACAGCTGAGCAAACCGTTTTCATAATTAAAAAAACAGTAATTATATTTAATTTTTATTTGCAGATAACTTACTTTCTTTCCTCTCTAGACATGAAGGGGCTGATTCTTCTGGAAGTCTAGAAGAGGTTATTGTAGTGTTAAATAGTTTTACAAGCAAAATCATCAAAATCCAAGTACGTATGTTGACAATTGAGACTGAAATGTTTAGATGATTAATAGATTGATTTAATGTTTAATGTGATTGATAATGGAGATTGCTGACAATTTTATATATGCCGAAAATATTATTGGTCTGATGCGTAGATAAACATCTGTGTAGGTACAGAAAAAACCTGACAATGAAAATGAAGATCTCCTGAATGAAGAAACAACAGAAGAAGAGGAGGATTCCATGACTAGGTAAACTGCTTTACTTGGGACTAGCCAAGAAGTATGATGGGTGGGGGCATTTCTGGTTTATTATCTTTGAAATATTTATTAGTTGGGTTCTCATTCTTCAAGTAGAGAATTATCTTATCCTTTGCAAAAAGTTTTTTCAGTTCTTGTTCTGCTTAGCAAAAAAGAAACATTGGGAAAGCCAAATATAAGACGCACCCTGTCTTGTCTATATGTAATAGAGGTTAGGTAGTGGTGGTGGTGGTGGGAACAGGGAACCAAATCATAGTAGCATGTATGCAGACTTTGGAGAAGGTTCTGTTTTGGTCCAAAAAACATATTGTTTCTGCACCTTAAGGTTTTTGCTCTTTTTTCTTCTTTTTCCTTTCTCTTTTTTCAGTAATGTAAATTAATCCCTTTTATAGGTCTTAAATAGAAATTGAATAAAAATCTTTTTGAAGGTATACAGGAGAATCTTGGAAAGCAGAAATGGAGAGGAAAACTGACACATTGAACATATTTTCAGTAGCTTCTGGCCATTTGTATGAGCGATTTTTAAGGTATCTGAAGGATTGCTGGGTGGTTGAGGGCCTGGGGGTCTAGCTGGGTATATTCAAGGAGACTGCATTTTCTTATGTATTTTTAACCTTGAAACTGGAGAATAATATTTAATACGGAGCACTGTAAAATATCTCATCCAGAAAAAATATATCTGGAGGCTTTTAAATCTTGGCATCTGGACATAAATTTTTGATGTTATTATAAGCTTTAGGCCTTATCTCAAACATATAGTGTCCAGAGAAAGATAAGTCAGTAGATGTAAAATTAACTTATTCCCCCATTGCTCTTCCATTACATTCAATCTCAATCTAGAGGCTTTTATGGAAAAGAGTGGAAGTGGAGGATGGGCATTTAATATGGAAGTTTTGAATATCAGGAACTGGTTTAACTGAGTTTTAAAAATAAGATTTGGGTAGTTAGACAGTATCTGATTTTGTTTTAATTGAAATGACTAGATTATAAGTTAGTAAGATAGTGTGCACAGCTTATGGCACTTATGATTGGATTATTTTTGTTTTCCAGAATTATGATGCTCTCAGTTCTGCACCACACAAAGACACCAGTGAAATTTTGGTTTCTGAAAAATTACCTTTCACCTTCATTTAAAGTAAGCACAGTATTTGCTTCTTAAAATTCATTGCAATTTTAATCAAAACAGATCTTGGGTCTTGTAATTGCAAAGCATCATTGTCAGTTTCAGCTTACTTAAGCGTGTTTTGGGAAACCCAATTCTGGGTTTTATTTTACAATAGAATTATTAACGTACCAATTTAGCATTACAATAATAATAGTTCTAGTTTTGAACTTTTCACTGGGAAATGTGGGGAGTTTGCTTTGGGTTTTTTTGTTTTGGTTTTTGTTTGAAAGAAAAAATATTCCCATTAATTAGAACATCCAGTTAACTTTTAAATTTGTGACACTAAGTATATTTTGTGATTGTTTGGTTATTCTGAATCTCTTAGGGCTACTAGCCATATTTAAAGCAGAAGCGTGTAATATTTTGCTGCTTTGGAGGAAGAATAAAATTTGATGATGGTGCACAGTGGTTTAAGTACACCAGTTGTGCTGACCAGAAATGGCTGGCACTCTGGTTCGATCCGCAGCTCCGCATGACGAGTGAGCACTCGTCATTCGCCTCCAGCGAATGCCCACCCAGCAGTTTGAAAGCACGTAAAAACTGGCGATTAGATAAATCAGGTACCACTTCGGTGGGAGCTGGCCGGCTGTGGTGGGAGTGGCGAATCAAGCGGCGAGTTGGAGCAGACTACCCTCCTGCTGGGGGCGGAGCAGGAACTGTGGAGGCGGCCCCAGATGTGAACATCGCCAGCCAGCGGGGGGCGGGGTTAGTAAAAACACATGTGTAACAGCTAATCTATGTAAGCCGCCAAGAGTCTTTGGAAATTGGCGGCATAGAAATGTGTTAAATAAAATAAAATGTTACCTTTTTTAGTAATTAAACATCTGCAAAAAATCAACCAAGTTCAGAGAGTACTACCTAGGACTCCACAAAGGATAAAAATTTGTTTTTTCTGTTTCATGTACATAGTTTAACTGGGATAATACTGACCCTTCACACCTGTAGACTGTTCAGAAAACCTTTCAGGTGCTGGACATCACTCTGTCTTTACTGATGTTCTCCTCCCTAGGATTGTCTTATCTGATGATTCCCGTTACCTCAGGGAGGTTGGCCCTGTCAAACTGCCCCAAATCATTCTCACTCCCAACATGCCTTTACTTGCTCCTGTCAAATTTTAATCAAGATTATTTTTTTTAAAAAATGCTCACCATTTAATGTATACTGAATAGTTGTAAAATATGTGGTGTTTGACGTATTAGAGTTTATTGCCTAATTGCCTTATTGTTTATTGTCTTTGCTGGAAGACAAAATGCAGCTTCCACTTTCTCCTGGAATACTTGCAGTTGGTCTCCTGGACCTGCATGCGGATAACATGAAAGGCCATCTGCATCATACTGAGAAAACATTTTCTTTCATGATTGGCAATTTGATTATAGAATGCGATCATCTGGATGATCTGAGGGACAGAGAAGTTGGAAAAAGTAAAATTAAAACCCAAGAAAAATAAAACATTTCTAGCAGCACCAGTCTGAGAGGCAAAAAGAAAATCTAGATCCTGCAGTCCTGCCTTTTTTCAGAAAGGAGAGTTCACTTATTCTGGTCCCTCTTGACATTAAACGAATATCTAGGCATGAAGAATAATAAGGAAGAATATGTATATGCATTTTTTACATGGCCTTGACTAATTTGTGCTGGAAACAATTGCCTTGTCTTGCTTCTGTTTTGTAGGCACTTATACCTTATATGGCTGAAGAATATGGCTTTGATTATGAACTTGTACAGTACAAATGGCCCCACTGGCTTCACCAAGAGACAGAAAAACAAAGACTCATCTGGGGTTATAAAATTCTTTTCTTGGATGTTCTCTTCCCACTGGCTGTGGACAAAATAATATTCGTTGATGCCGATCAGGTAAAAAGGAAGATTAAAATACGGTGTTTTCACTTACCTTGGTTTTATTTGTCCATGCTTCATTCTAGATACACTGTGCAATAGAGTCACTGTGTTCCTGTCTTATGCCATTTGCTTCCATAAGTTGGGCAAATTTGAATGATTGCTTTCTCTATGCATGTAAAGTTAACTGAATTACCCAGTGGAAGTTCAGCCAATTCTGCTGCCTCATTTTTTACTTCCCATTCTAACTTGTAGTCTTGAGTTTGCATCATCCTAATCAATTCCCACTCTGCTTAAGTTTTTCAAGGTCAGCTAGGAACTTCACCCTGCTGTGACCTCACTTAAGCATTGCAACTATAAAATCTTTCCTATGTACCTCTGCTGGAAGTTTAGGTAGAAATGGCTCCATCAATGCTGAGAGGATTGTGGGACAATCATTCCCTCAACTTTACATTTTTTTCCTGATATATACAGTGCTCACTTCTATCTAACAAAATGGGCAGATGCATTCTAATAAACCACCAAGTTTTTTTGTCTCAGTAAGTATTAATTCCTTGCCACAGACCACATGGTGCCCATTATCTTTCTAACAACATTAATCTCTTAGAATTTTGTCATTATTTTTAGCAAACATTCCAACAAAGTCCAGTAGCTCTATTTTTTCTAACTTTTAATTGCAGTTATTTTTATTTATTTATTTTATCCTGCCTTTATTATTTTTTATAAACAACTCAAAGCAGCAGGCAGATTTAACACATCTTCCTCCTCCTATTTTCCCACAACAGCAACCTTGTGAGGTGAGTTGAGCTGAGAGAGAATGACTGGCCAAGGTCACCCAGCTGGCTTTCATAGCTCTTGTTTATTCCATTTTCCCTTTGTCTTTGACAGATTCATTTTCAGATCCAAATAGCTTGTTGCATAATATTCACTGTAAATAAATTATTCAGATTGACCAAAAACACAGCATCATTTGCATCCAAAAATAAATACAACTTACCCTAGGTAAAAAAAGGTAAAGATTTCCCCTGCCAATTGTAGCTGACTCCAGGGGGCAATGCTCATCTCCAGTTCCTAACCGAAGAGCCAGTCCAAAGATGCTTTTGTGGTCATGATGACATGCCAAGGCACATGAATGCTGTTACCTTCCCACTGAAGGTGATACCTATTTATCTACTTGCATTTTTACATGCCATTGAACTGCTAGGTTGGCGGGAGCTAGGCAGGCAACAGGAGCTCACCCTGTTATGTGGCGGCTCTTGAGTCTCAAACATGAGCTGCTGACCTTTGTCCAACAAGCCCAGCATCTTAACTGCTTGCATCACCATGTGCCCATTAACTTTACCCTAAGCTTTCCTTAAATATATAGGACTGTGCAAAAGTCTTAGGTTACCACAAGCTTTGTTTTAGCAAAGTTTTAATAACCATAATTATTTTTTGGTCTCTGTATTAAAGATTCAAACAGAAAATACAGGAAATATGTACACAAAATTTAAACAAACACAATTTTTAGAACAAAATGGCTTCTTCAGGCAAAAGTTAGTATTAAATAGTACTTAATACTATTTTAGCCTTAAAAAAGGCTTTAAAAAGCTTATTTTCTGATTTTTCCTGTTTTTGAATACTGCATAAAAATTTCCTGTATGGTTGTATTCTAATAAAGAGACTGAGACATTATATATGGTCTTTATACTATTGCTAAAACAACAAATCTAACTGGGGCCTAAGACTTGCACAGTACAGTACTTCCATAAGTACACAGAATAACAGCATACAGTACAATGCATTTCACTAAGCATTTAAGTTATTCTCATGCATGCTTTACTTCTGTCATACTGCTTTTACTGCATGTAGCAATCAATGTTCAACTTTGCATTTGTGAAAAACTTTTTCATAATTCAAACATTCAGACCTATTCACATTATGATATGCAGTCATAATGTGAATCAATGTGATCAACAAACAGTGATCAACTTGTTTTCTCACATTCAGACATTAACGAGTGACTTTCTGAAAAACAAAATTCTGGTATTACTACCTAGATTCCTAGATGGTTCCTATCATACCTTGTATACTTTCAATCAATTCTGTCAAATACTTTCACAGGCACAATTAGGAAACTAGCTTTTGCAGTTGGTATATTGTACTTCAGGGCTGTGATCGATCAAATCTTTCTCATATACTTTTAGTAAGACAGATAATATGAGGACTGTCTCGTCATACAACACAGGTTTGCTGTGCCATATCAAACATTCCTTGCTAATCATGAGGACATTTCCAGTCAGTTTTGGCACATTTTGGCCAGTATTCCATAAGCATAACAAAACCTGTATTACCATAAGCATACTCACACTATTCTGGACAAGTTAGGATTCCTGTTAGTAGAAAGCAGCAAGATCATCTGTTGCTTTCCTCCCATTCACCTGTAAGGATATGTAACATACTGATATAAAGTGTTAATTGGATATTTCTTTTATTTTAAAATAGCTTATTAGTTAACTCATTCATTAATTAGTAAATATACAGATAAGTAACGTAATAGAATGACCAATCTCAGCCTACTTTCAGATGTATATTTTTTCATATAAAATCTAGCTTAATGAATAACAGTTACAACCAATAACATCAGAAATTATAGCCCCCTCTTGCTTTCTTCCAATATTTAGATTGTAAGAAGTGATTTGAAAGAACTCCGTGATATAAATTTAAGAGGAGCACCTTATGGTTATACTCCTTTCTGTGATAGTCGTACAGAAATGGATGGCTACCGTTTCTGGAAGTCAGGATATTGGGCTTCACATCTTGGGAAGAAGAAGTATCATATCAGGTAGGAAAACAAGAAGAAACAAGCCTGTTTCTCTTATCTCTCCGTTTACAGTGTGTAAAAATAATAGCTTTTATTTTCCCACCTAAAATCCGAGTCTTTGGATTTTGGCGGCATAGAAATTTAATAAATCAATGAATAAAGTTCGGCATTGAAAATCTCATTGAATGGGATTTACTGAAGAACAAGGCAAAATATAGAAACACTATCCTTTCTATATATTTCAACTATTGATTATAGCAACATTTTGATAATGCTTATCCATTTTTCAAAAGCAGTAAACAAGCCCAATACACTGCCATAATCTTTATTGTTTTTTGTAGTGCTTTATATGTTGTGGATCTGAAGATATTCCGGAAGATTGCTGCAGGAGACAGACTTAGAGGTCAATATCAAGCACTTAGTCAGGACCCAAACAGTTTAGCCAACCTAGATCAGGTATGCTGTAGTCCATAACATGTGTTACCAAGAAAAACATGTTACCCAGAATTTAATCCTGGGTGAAAGTGCTGACCTGGCTTATTTATAGAAACCTACTTGAGAGATGCTGCTATGTTTGGGTTCATTAATGTACTGTCAATCCTTGCTGAGGTGATCTTTAGCATGGTCCTTAAGGTAAGGTAAAGTAAAATAAGCTAAGGCAGTCAGTTGGACCTTTAGTGTCCAATATTTGAATGCCTCTTAGCCACATACCAGCATAAGAAAAGGATAAGTTGGGAATAGAGAGTGAGAGGGGCAGAATAATGCAGATCAGAAATGTCAGTTTTCAAGGCTTACTGTTGTTCCTAAATTCATATGGAAGCCCCCTTTGCCTTTTCTGTTCTTGCCAAATTGATAGCAGCAAGTTAAGAAAAGAAAGAAGTTACTTTCCTGGGAGAGTTTAGTCCCGTTTCAGTACTCTCATCAATCTTCCCAAGCACCAGCAAGGGCCCTCAAGAGGTGTTGAACTACATATCTTGTTCTCCAATATACCCGCATTATCTGAGCCTGATGGCAGTTGTGGTTCAACCTGCACAGGAAATACCATGTACAAGATCAATATACAGCGTATTGTTTTCCAAGTAACAGTTCTAAATCTTTTCAGGATCTTCCAAATAACATGATTTACCAGGTGCCTATTAAGTCTCTCCCTCAAGAATGGCTGTGGTGTGAAACTTGGTGTAGTGATGAATCCAAAGAAAAGGCTAAAACCATTGATCTGGTGAGTAATAACTTCCCTTATTACTGAGGGAAGTTAGGAAGGAAGATCTACTATACGCAGTTTCACAACTTTTTTCCCACTGGAATCTAACTTGTGGTAAGGTTGAATGTGACTCAAAATTGTCTTTTCTTGTTGCATGTAAAAATTAACAGCTGAACTACGGATATCATGAAATTGTGGTACAGTGGGCTGTGCCTGAAGTTGCAGGATTCATACGATTTATCTCTGTGTATCTTGAACTACTTTGATGTATTTCTGTATTTCAGTTGTACTTTTCTACTGCATAGCTAGAGAGGAAAGAGAGAGGAGAGAAACCTGATCACACATGGATTAGCCCATAGTCTGGCAGCAAAGAGTACAAGCAGATGTAACTGAACAGTAGCTTTGTGGGTATTTTCCATTTTATAACAAGAAGTTACTGTAATATCAAGGGACAGAATATATAGTGTGTTGTATGGGCTCCTTCCTTTTTTCTACAGAATATTGATATGTATGTGCATTTTTAGAGAAGAAGGAATTAAATTCTGGTTTAATTAAGATATGGCAGTCTATGCTGCCATATCTAGATTTCAAGATATTTCCATTTCTAGATGTCTACATTTCTATTTTATGAATTTGACTGTCAAAGGTTTTTCCCAAATTCACTTCCTTGCCCTTCTGTAATGCTGACAGAAGTCAGTTGGGGATGAGCCACTCAAAACTTTGAGGTTTCCAGAGACCTGGTGACAGATGGTTCTGCTTATAAAAAGATTGCTATCCAGATGTTTCTGCAGCTTAATAAAGGAGCAGTTGGAAGCACATGTTGTTCTCCATAAAATATTAATATCAGATTGTTCCCCAGAGTCATTTGCATAATGGTTGCTGGTCTGTCAGCATAGTTCTATTTTGCAATACGTCTGTGGGCAACAAAAATTATGCAAATTTAGAAGTCTAGTTGGAGAGGAAGCCTTCGCAGTCTAAGTCCTGTGTTGGAGAACAGGGAGAGAGCAGAGAGTTAGAAAACTAATTTGTTTCCCTTTCTCAGCCATCTTTTGAATTCTATAGAAATGGAAGCATTGATTTACCTCAGTTGTTTTTGTATTTTGGAATTACCTTAAGTAAGCTGTAGCATGTGATAAAGTAGCTCATTTACAACTCATCCATTTTCATTTTAATACCTATATTCTTTTCAGGGTGATTTTTCTTTCATAGTGATAGGGTTTTCTTTTGGACATCAAATCATGGTAATTCATAGTAACCTTTTCGTAAATACATACACACACACATATATATATTTCAGTGCAACAATCCTAAAACTAAGGAACCTAAACTAGAAGCTGCTATCAGGATTGTTCCTGAATGGGCAGATTATGACTCTGAAATACAGAAGCTAATAAATCGTGTCAGAAAGAAGAAAGGCAAGACCCCATTACATCCAAAAGGTAAGACAAAGGCAAAACTTCTGTAGCTCATAAAATAGCCCTGGGAGGAGAGAGGATGTGGTTGGTTTTATCTGCCTTGAGGTAACATTTCATGGAGGTTTCTCTAATGCTCCATAATCCTATGGAGTTGGTTAGAGTTGTGGATACTCCACAAGTAGAGTTAAGTGAAGCTAATCTTATAGAGTTTCACATTCCAGAAAAAGTGGTTTCAGAATTCTTTTTGGCTTAATGGGGGACACCAAACATTTGCCTTGGGACTCTTCCTTCTCTTTCCCCACCCATAAACACACTTTGAGGCTATACACTAAAATCTGTATCACAGCTGTGAGAAAGAGCACCCAGTTGTACTCTTATCTATCATACATCACCTTTTGGTTGGAATTTACATCCAGGAAGGAGTATGTTGTAATAGTCAGGTACCTTTTTTTGTATCAGCAGCTCAGATTTTTTGCAATATGACCACACAAATGTGCACAGCCAGCAGCATATACAGGATGGATCAATTTCTGCAAGATGGTGGTCATAACATTGCAGTGCAAGCCCCACCCCATTGTACAAACAGGACAGTTGCACTGCAGTGTTTATACACCCTCTTGTACACTGCATGATGCTGCACATTTCCAATATTGAAAATCCCAGCTTGAAAAATTGACTTGCAATGTACCTATTTTTCCTCCTTCCTGTGATGGGATTGAGGATATATTTGTTCTCTCAGAAGCTACTGAAGCTGTGAGGACGAGGAACTGATTGACTTTTTTTGCATTCAGCAGCTGGTTTAAGAATTAATTATTTTAAAAACTTTTGTCAGGAGTCAATGTTTTTTGCTAACACATAACATTTGCTGATCCATGTCAGATATTACCTGAAGATGGTAACCCTTTAGATTTTAATAATAAATTGGCTTAGCTTTTTTTGTAAAAAAAAAACAACAACCCCACTTGGGTTCTTGCAATCCCAGCAGAGATCTTGTACTATATAAGATAATGCAGGATATAAAAATTGGAAATATGGTTAATTATAGTTCCCAGAATATTTAGAATAAGCATTACATTGCAATATGGTCCAGAGATTGCTCAGTCTGTATTTAATCACATCTCTCTATCTCTGGATAATAAGCCTACAATCTGTGAGACTGAAATTATTCTCCTATGGACTGATTCATGCGTAAAATATTTGAAATGTTCTATTCAGAAATGTAGACACATGATCATAAGCTTTTTTGAACTGCCCTGTATCATTACAAAGCATTTTGTAGTACTGCACGAAATATTCCAAATTTGAAATATTTCCTTTTTATGTTCAAAACAGCAGTTCCAACCTTATAGAAAAAGATTCCAACCATGCCAGAAGCATTCCATGCTTCAAACTATTTCAAAGGGTTTGGGATTCAAGATGTTTCATACATGGCTACTATGTT
Organism: Acrochordus granulatus; assembly: GCA_032468055.1. Classification (NCBI taxonomy): domain Eukaryota; kingdom Metazoa; phylum Chordata; class Lepidosauria; order Squamata; family Acrochordidae; genus Acrochordus; species Acrochordus granulatus. The sequence goes on along the minus strand of JANHZU010006798.1, from coordinate 20,626 downwards.
GACTCTGACTTGTGACAATGATGCTGGAAATCAAGTTGAGGAAGGAGAATGGAAATTGTACTGTAAGGCATGTGGAAAACTTGAGTAAGGAAGGTTGGGTTGTTTGCCACCTATTATTAGTCAGCTTGTCACATAGTAAAAGTTGTGGTTGAATAAGAAAGCTGATTGTAAGAGTGGTGAGTGATATTAAAAAAATATTGATTAGTTTTTAACATTGTCTTTGTAATGATATGCATTCAGAATTAATAATCATATTACATTGTTTTACAGAGTCTAAACATGATGAACTTTAGGAATATTTGGCAGTGCTGACCACAGACAGAAAAAGGCTGGTTTTAATTGAAGTAACTGAGATACACTGTATTTTAAAGACTGTGCAGTTTTTAAAAAATTACTTTTACACTCATTGCACATGGAATGAACAGACTATAAAAAATGTCCAGTAAATAAAGTATATTTGAAAATGATGGTATCAGTGTCTTTGTACAGACAAGAAATGGAACACAATGCAATATTTAAGAGATTCTATATTTAATACTTAAGACAATGCAGTGAAACCTTGGATTGCAAGACTAATCCGTACTGGAAGAACACTCTTAGTCTGAAATGCTCTTAAAGCGAAACAAGGTTTCCCATAGGAAACAATGGAAAGATGATCCGTTCCATGCCCCCAAAAATATTCACCAAAAAAATCATTTTCAACAGAATTTTATGTAGAAATGATTGTTCCTAACATCTGAAACAAGTAACAATGATTAACACACAATATAAAGCAGAAATAGAACAAATTTACCAGCACTTATGGATCTGCTTCAAGGCAGGTTCTGGCTTACTTATTAAGAAGATAATAACTTATCCAGCAGCCAGCTGCTAGGCTGTCTGCTATCTGGTGCCACTATCTGTTGCCGCCACTACGCAAGGCAAAAGGGCCTTTTCCCTTTTCTCTCAGTAACGTCTTTCTGGGGGTCTTTCCTGGGTGGTTTGGAAATGTGTTTTGTCTTAACCTGCCTCCGTGCTATGAGAGGGAAAGAGATGAGCAGCAGGGGACGGACTGCATGGTGCCAGGTGACGAGGATTTATGTGTTTGTGTGTGTGTGTGCATGCATGTGCTTTGAGAACAGTCCCGGCTGGCGTGAGGGAGACGAGAGGGAGGGAGGTGAGGAGGGAGAGGGGACTGGAGTCTGAGTCTCAGGAGTTCCTTCTCTTGAATGCCTTTCACTTAATTTACACAGTTTACGCAGCAAGAGAGGAGAACCGTTGGCTCCATTGTGAGATTTCCTGTGTGAGCTCACGGCGCGGTGTTCATCTTGTGAGTTGCCATATGTCAACCAAAATAAAATTTATTAAAAGTTTTTGCTTGTCTTGCAAAAATATCGTGCAGCAACCTTGCAATCCGAGGTTCCACTGTACATTGTTCTTTACTTATTAAGAAGATAATAACTTATTCATTATTTAGCTGCTCAGAATTGCTTTGCCAAGTGAGATGGGTGGCATATTAATTTAATAAATAAGTCCATTTCAAATTTGGAGTTTATAATTCAAAATCACATTTCCATGTTTCAACCACATGACTTTTTTTCCACAACTGTATTAGAAAATTTAGGGATATTAAATCAAAATGTGATAAGGATAGCACATGTTATAGCATGTTATAGCATTCACCGTCATTTTACATTTCCAGCATAATAACCAAGTTTTTAAAACATAAATATGTAGAACAATATTTTGTTGGATTATCCAAATTTCAAAACCATAATATACATATTTAGCATTGTTTAAAATGCATAACAATTGATTGTTATGCATTATATATATATATAGGGTTGGACTGATTTATGTATAAGATTATAGAATGGTGGTGGGTCTATTTTGGCTTAATCTGTTGCTTATTCAGCCTGTTATGATTAA
>JANHZU010006796.1:37562-47695 GCA_032468055.1 Acrochordus granulatus | reverse complement strand
ATTATCTGACTTTCCATTGTTTCCTATGGGAAACTGCGTTTCGCTTTACGAGAATTTCGCACTAAGAGCGTTCTTCCAGAACGGATTTACCTCTTGTGAGGCACCACTGTAGTATAATACATTTTGAGGATACAGTACATTTATCAAAAATGGCATCAGTTTATAATAATTGTGAATAGTTTTTTGTTTATTTCAGTTTCATTTAAAACTTGATATAGGTAGAAGAATACATGTTCATTTTCAGCACAGAAGAGCATGTTCCCAAATTCTTCCAGTCTGAGTCGTCCACCTTTTCCAACAGAACATCAACAATATAATCTCTTCATTAATCTTCCAGTAAACATACCTCCTGTTCTCTTTCATCAACCATTCCAGAGTACAACGTAAGTATGATATCACTTTAATATGAAGTTCATTAAATATGTGTTTTCAGAACAAACCATGCAGGATAGCAAATCTTGAAATGTTGATAGACAAGTAATTTTATATATGCGTCTCTGTGTGTGTATTATAAGATTGCCTTGGAAGACAGAGTTATGTAATCAGCTTAAAGAGTTTGTGATTCTCATATAACATAGGTAATGTTTATAATTGTAGGGTACATATTGATATGTTACTATTTAAGTTACAGTTTGATTATACCTGGTTCTTAATGTTTCTGGTCCCAGTTGCAGTTGTACATCGAGGACTATCTGTAAAATGTTTTATATGCATATATGTATAGACATACATAAATACATATAAAACATTTCACAAATAGTCTTCGATGCACAACTGCAATTGGGGCAGAAATCTGGTTGCTTGTCATTAAGTCTTAAGTTGAAGCATCCAAGTGTTTTTTGGCAGAAACTGGTAAAAACATAGTGAATAGCAATCATATAACTATGGAAATCTGTGACCAGTCGTGAAGGTGAATGATTGTTAAGTGCAGATATGTGGTCACATGACCATGGGGGTGGTGTGACCATTTACAATAGCCAGGGGTCATAAACACCTATTTCATGGCTGTTGTAAATGTGAATAGTTATTAAGCAACTAGTCATAAGTCAAGGACTATAATGGAGAAAAGGAAAGTAAAAAAGCAAAAGAGAGAAAAGTATGAAATAAATAAACCAGAGATTTAGAGACATAATAAAATTGAATTAATGAAAAATTTTCAGAGCAACTTTAGTATAGTTTTGGTTTTAAGAACTTGGTACATTTTCTAAGCAGTAATATCACATTTTAATATCCTTAGAGCTCTTGTGAGGGATACTTTTTCAGCCATCCCACCTGTTTCACCACCATACTTTGCCTGTAGAAATGACAGTCCAGTGCATGGATCAGCTACACCTATGTTATTCCGACGCAGAAAGTAAGTAAGATCAATAAATATGACAGGAAGACTTATTTATTATATTTATAGAAGCTGTGAAACCTTCCAATTGTTATGTACTTGTATTTAATTTATAATATTTTACTTCAATATTATTTATACAGATCATATTTAGAAATCAAATCCAGATCTTAAAATTATGAAAATGTGCTGCATAATCATGAGTTTGACAATTCTAGTTTAGATTAACTGTAGTATATGTCATATGAACTGAACAAATAATTAATTTTGCCTAGTAAGTTTGAAACTAGCAGGCATCATAAGATGAGCCACACATCTTCACATTTCATTTAGCATTAAAGATGAACAACCTAAAGTCCCCAAAGATTGGAGGCAACCGATTCTAGGTCCCTCCAAAAATTGCCACTGAAATATAATTTTTAATATGACAAAAGGTTAACATTAAGTATGAATTATGTTGAAATGAAATCAAATTTAATTCTAACTTTGCTTCAGCCCTTTTTTTGAGAATAGCCTTCAGATACCATTCAAAGATCAAATCCAGTCCTCAGTTTTAAAATGTTTATATACAAATAGCAATGGAAATGTTCTGAATTCTTTGGTACTATGCTAAAACGTGTTTGGATGAGAATTTAGAGAAGTTTAGAGACTCAAAGCATACTGGGTCTTAGACAAGATGTTATTGGATTGTACCCGGTATGAATGGAGTTCATTTCAGAATGATTCATTGGAACTTTTCTTCCTCTACACTCTTTAGAACTTACATCCTCACTGTTCTGTACGTATTTCCAGATTTTCAGGGCAGACAAGGGTCTAAGTTGCAGGGAAGAATGGTTATATAAAATGTAATATTTATATTTATAACATTTATTTATAAAATGTTTTCCCATTCTATGGGAATGTTTTGGTGGGTTTTCTAAGAACATTTTGGTGGGTTGGAAACCATCTCTGAATTGAAAGAGTCTTTCCATTTTTTCATAAAACAAATACTAGATCAAAGCCCGCTCTATTTTTAATAGTAGTTACCTCACTGCATAATGGAGCTATCTCACATTCAAAAGTTTGGAGATTTGCATGCTGATACATGCTTTCATCTGTGATAGGATTTATTTTTTAAACTGCTGCACATTTGTGGCTTTCTTTGTGTTTCTTGTCTTTCTACGAACAATAGCAAAAAATCAGGCAAAGAGTAGCAGTTTCTCAGAACCACAGGAAAAGAAATAAATATTGCCATTTATTTGTCAAGAAAAGTGATGGATTCAGACCATATGCAAACAGAAATAAACCTTTCTCACAAGCTGTGGGGAATGAAATACATAAACCAAGCTGTATCATGGGACCCTGTGTGATTTTTTAAAATTTGCATTAGTGAATTAACAGTGAGCTTCAAATTATAATACTTGCACCATCAGTTTATTTTTTTGGGTAATTTGGATGATGATAATAGCCAATGGAACCTTTTGGAACATAACATACATAACATATGTTAAAGTGTCTGAGCCTGACACTTTCATCAAAGAGCTGAAAAAGAATTTGGCTTAAATTCTCAATTTATATGAAAAAGGTAACTAATTAAAATAAATATTTTTCTTGTATAAGTGTAGGTAGAATTAATGCAGTATTTAAAAAGTCTCTTTATCCTTCTCAAATGCTTGTGCTTTATCTGTTACAATACTAGCTACATGTACATGGCATTCAGTTTATTAATTCAATGCTTTGATTGTTACAGCAGTGAGATATCCAGAATATCTTTCCAAGGGTTTGTTCATCTTTTAATTTGCCACTTGAATGCCAATAAAGCCAAATTCCTGAACACTCACTTAGCTGCATATGTGTTCTTTGCTTTGTCTCAGGGATTGTAGAGCATTTTCAGTTTTATCTGCTACTAAATACATATGGTTCCTAATATTCTTTAAGATCACCTTAAATTACTGATTATCTCTTTTCAGGGAAGTGTTATTTTTATATAATGTTGGTGCAATCCTTGTAATCTCACCAGAGGCCTGATAGTTATGGCAAATAATGCTGCAACATGATGAAATGTCTCTGGTGCTTTGTTTCCTAAAGTCACCTCAAATAAGCCTTTGTCAAAGCCTTTTTTTTTCCAAAAAGAAACACCCATTCAAATCTTTGTACAGGCATAAAATTTATCTTGTCTACAGCAACTGCTGCCTTGACTAAGAAATAAATTGAGAGTATGTGAATCATTTATTTTCAGGCTACAGTATTCACAATAAACAACTTATTGAATAATAATCAAATAAGTATGTTGTTTATTGTGAATACTGTAGCCTGAAAATAAAATTGTGTGAAGCTTACCAAGGCTGCTGAAAGCAAGATGTTTTATCATGCCACAATTGTTGCTTTCATATATAAATATTGTGAAATGAAATCGAGGTTCTTTTTTGCCCAGATCAAACACTTTACTGTCTGTACAATCTAAACCTACACAGACACTTTCTACATTTTGAATGGCTGTTGTGGTAAGTTTTTCCATCTTTCTTATCCTTATCACTGGGTACACATTGGACACCATTTCTCACTGCAGTACACTTTGTAAGATGTGAACTTATTCTCTTGGATAGGGAATATTTCAGGAAAAAATATGCTTTGTGTAAGAATGGCTTTATCAGGTTAAACTTTCAGTAACAAAACTTACATGTATTTAATCTAGCACTTTTTTTCATGAGGCACTTATTGGGTTCCCTGCTTAATCGAATTTAGCAAACCCTTATAAAGCATAATACACAGCTTTGCTCAAATATTTACATTAATTGGAAATGTTTTCAATTGAGATTTTTGTTTCATATTTTAGATGAAAAACTGGAATAATCAATTTCTTATGTTTTTAGGAGATTGAAAGAACAGGATGTTCCTCATGAAGTAAAGCGCCAGCGATTTCATTCACCTCATCGTGAATTAACTTCAGTTAACCGAGCAGTGCCTTTAATAGAAGATCATAGATATTCATTCCCTGGATCAATTTCTTCGCCATTATTTCAAGCACATTGCATCTCAGATATAACAGGATGTGTGCCACCTTTACAAGAACCTTCCTTTACTGAAACTATAGAAGCTACACTTCTTGTAGCCAAAGATAAGGTAAGATTAGTAAAGAATATTGTTTGATTGCAAATGGCCAAACTACTTTGTCTTAACAAGCAAAAAGTAAGTGTTTTTGTAAGTGTAAAGTTTTGATACACTTTTTGCATTTAAAAACTACTTCATAGAAACTCCTTCCTCCCTTTGTAACAAAAAAAATATTTTTAATTAAAAATTTAAATCCAAAAAATCACACCCCCTTCCTGCAGAAGCTTTTTTGCCTCCTGCACTGAATGTTGCCTCCAGTTCTCATCAAAGTGAATAGGAGATTGTACTTTGTGCTATATTAATCTTGTCATCTATATTACCTGCTAAGGACTATTGTAATAGCAAATATAATAAAAAAATTGCAATATAGCAGCAATTTTAAAGGTAAATCAGATTATCCTAAATCAGTATTCAGTAAGAACAAAGCCCAGTTTGTTTTTTATTGCCTGCAACTTCCAAGAATAAATTTTTCTTGGTCCTGTGACTGATGTGCTGTTTAACTTCAGACTTGAAATAATCTTATTTAACAGCATCTAGATAAATTGTTATTTGCAGAGAAATCTAGTGTGAATCACATAGAGAGCAGTGTAGGAATAATTATTTTTTTCCCTAAATGATTGTGTATGTTCAATAATGCTGAAAAGATTGTATTCAAGTTTGTACATTAAATGTCATTTGTGTTTTGTATAAATAAAGTTAAGTCAGCAAGTGCTGGAGTTATTTCAAGCATGTCAACAACAGTTCTATGACTTGAACAAAAAAGAGCTTTGCCGTACTCAACTCCAAAGGGAAATTCAGCAGATCTTTCCAAGTATGTTGCATATGTTGCAATTGTGTACATTTATTACTCACTAAAATATTTCAGTTTTTGTGACTTGAATTCTTTCAAATAATGTAATCTTTGGATTATACTTGCTTTGCAGGTAGTAGACTATTTTTGGTTGGATCTTCGCTGAATGGATTTGGTACACGTAGCAGTGATGGTGATTTGTGCCTAGTAGTTAAAGAGGAGCCAGTAAGTATGGAAAAATATCTTAAATTTCAATATCCATAGTTTTTTTCCCTGAGAGGTACTGAAAAGAAGATAAATATAGAAGAGCAAGTAAAACTAGATTTTTAAAAAATCAAATTTAGCAATAAGATGTAGGTTGAACTTGTGCAAATTATTTATTGAAAATAGCTATTTCTTCAAATCAGTATCCTAATGATTTTCAATAACATGTCAGATTATGTTTCTTAGCAAGAAAATACAAAAATAAAAATATGTTAGTATAGTATAATATAATGTATTACCCTCTCTCTATTGGGCATATAAGAATTCTCCATCGACATGCTTTCATGATTCAAATAAATTTTCTTGTTTACATGATGGAAATACTTCTCCATCTCAAGAAGATAGAAAAATGCTATACTGAACGCACCATTTGTTAAGATCATGAAAAGGACGCATCTTGGATGCTGTTTTCTCTGCAACAAAAATAAGTTAATTAGTGCAGTGAGTTCTGCAATTTTAAAGAAGCCATGTCCTAGCAAAAATGGAAAATAAAACCCCACTAGATAATTTGAAAGAAATCACTTTAAGTTAAAAGGGTGGTTTGCTGCATTACATGCTACATTAAGTTTAATAACATTTTTATGAGGCATTCACATTAGTAAAAGCCACTAATAAGTGACTTTTTCAACAATAATAATTATGCAAATACTTATGCAAATAATTTGCAAATAATTATGCAAATACAAATATATAGGATTCATTTTATATACTAAGAACTACTGCCTAATAACTGATTCTACTTTAGTTCCATTAATTTGTCTGTTTTGTTGTTTGAAATTTTAAAATAATTTTTTAGTGTGACAAATAGTGTGAAGCAAATTTGAGAGGGAGATTATGAAATACCACTTAAATGAGTTATATAGTCTTTAGATTTATTTTTAGTGGGTAAATGGATGTTATTATTACCAAAATGAAATGTTTGGAAATCGGTAAAAGAGATCAGGAAGAATTAAGTTCTATTTTCCATTTACCATTGCTCCAAACAATTGCTATAATCCAATACAGTGGTGCCTCACAAGACAAGATTAATCCGTTCTGGAAGAACGCTCTTAGTGTGAAATGCTCTTAAAGTGAAATGAGGTTTCACATAGGAAACAATAGAAAATTGGACGATCCGTTCCACACCCCAAAAATATTCACCAAAAATCATTTTCAACGGAATTTGATGTAGAAATGATTGTCCCTAACATCTGAAACAAGTAACCATGATTAACACACGATATAAAGCAGAAGTAGAGCAAGCTAACCAGCACTTATGGATCTGCTTCGAGGCAGATTTTGGCCTCTGCTGCTGCTAGGCTGGCTGCTGTCCAGCACCCCCTGCTGGCCTTTTCTCTTTTCCCTCAGCACCGTCTCACAGTACAGCACATGGATAGTAATGGAGTAAACTGTGTGTGGCAGTGTCAACAGAACTCTTGCGCGGTTGCTGCCTGGACAGTAATGGAGTAAACTGCACATGGCGGTTGCTGCCTGGACAGTAATGGAGTAAACTGCACATGGCAGCGTTGACAGAATTCTCATGCAGTTGCTGCCTGAACAGGAAATACAAAGCGCGCTGACTGATGACGCGTAAGTTATCAGGCGAAGCTTGCTCGTCTTGCGAGTTGCCGCTTGTCAAGCAGAATAAATTTTATTAAAAAATTTTGCTCGTCTTGCGAAAATCTCGCCTTGTGAGGTGCTCATCTTGAGAGGTTCCACTGTACTAATAATATTAAAAATTAAATATGTGGATTCTACATATGTCTTGGCTGAAAGATCCAAAAGGAAACATTCAAAAGTTCAGCATTTTCCCTAGTTGTTTGGTTTGTCTAGTGTGGCTGACTTTTGTTCTGTGAATATACTCAGTATAATTGTTTAGTATGCAGCTCAAAAATGTGATGCCCATAATGCAAATGTAATCAAAATGCTTTTTGAAAGAAAGATAACTATGTGAGTGCAATTTTTAAAATTTTACTTAAAAATGTGAGGGAGAAATTCAGAATATTCTCTGCCATGTAAATAAAAGTATTGCAGAATTGTAGAGATATCTGAAACCTTTTCCAAGTAGCTTTTGGTCTTTGTATGCAAAGAAATAATCACCTAGTTTTAGGGCATTATGCATGGTCAAATAAGAGGTAATTTCATTCTTTTAATACGATCAAAGAACAAGTAGTTTGATGATATAAATTTGAGGCCACCTAGTACTTTGCTGTGACTTTCTGATGTTTTTACCTTCTACTATTATGTAAAACAAATTATAAAATTTCTGAAAAGTTTATGGCAGTAACTACTGTATATAACCATAGTTTATTACTTAGCATATTGTAATTGTTTCAGGAAGTTGAAGTTGCAATTTACTCAATAAAGTACTGTATAGAAAACAACTCTATGTATTCACTGTATCACAGAATGGGAAGCTGAAGGCAGAAACTTAGAGTAATAATGGAAAAAAATTATAGTTTTGGGGAAATGAATTATAAATATTAATGTGTAATAATTGAAAAAGTGGATGTACTTAAACTTTATGCATATAGCCCTGCCTATTACATGCACATTAAAAAAGGTAAAGGAGACCCTGCCAGTTGTGACCAATTGTAGGGTGCGGTGCTCATCCCCGTTTCTAAGCCGAAGAGCCAGTGTTCGTCCTGGGACTGCTCCGTGATCATGTGGCCGGCATGACTGGACGCCTAAGGCGCATGGACACTGTTACTTTTTTATTACATGCACATTAGATAGGCACAAATCTGTGAAGTGATTTGTGAATGCATGAAGTAGCTCCAGGATTGAGTTACTGAATAGTGGTAGTAGTGGATAGTGATCTTCTGTTGAAATGTGAAGTAACTCCAGGATGGATTGGCATAGATCAAAAACAATACGTACTATAGACTCAGGATTGCAGAATATTATTAAAATACAAGTAGCATACACAAGTCTTAAGCAAAATATTGATCTTGTTCTATACAAGCCTTCTTTGATTAGTAGTTACTCAAATTAATTCATAATCCATGTATATTAAAATAATATGTTTATTGGCAAAACAAATCTTACTGCACAGATTCAAGAGAGTATGACATAGCTTGTTAGAATTTGAAAAGATACCTGAATTCAGCAAGTGCCATTTTAATAATGAATTCAGTAAAATAAGAAAAATAAGTGCAATTCAAAGATGGCGATAAGATGATAGATTGTGGCAGTTCCAACAAATTATACTTCTAGTTCACAGAAGAATATTGATGGTGACTTCAATTCAGAGATTACTTGTAAAAATAGGAAAATGTTTCTGCTTGTGCAGTACTTCCTTACCAAATTCATCCAGTTTCCCCATCTTGCTGCTGTCTCATGTGCCTCATTTTAGTGTATTTTGGTGGCCTGATGATCCTCAGCAACATTTATTAAAAAAAGCAAGTCCAAGAAGGTTCAGTATGCAAACAGAATCTACTTAAGATTTTCTTCAGCCAGTCTGAAATAACAAGTTAGAGTTATAAGTACTTATTGTGATTACTGATTTATAATGTGGTTCCAATCCACATTCAAAGTGGTGTGATGATACTTGAGACACAGATTGTTAGGATGTAATGATTTAAGGATTTTAAGTACCAATTTTCAGAGATTAAAGACAAAAGCTAGACAACTTTAGAGGCCCCCTTCCCTATGAGAGGCTCAATCAGATTAGTTGGATAAATGGTGACAAAGGAGATGCTTTTTCAATTGTGGTGACTTATTAATGGAATAGTCTGTTTAAGGAGGTCTGTCTTGTACTAATACTATGTTTTTTTCAATGCCTGAAACATTTTTCTTCTACACTATTTAGTATTATATCTAGTGCTCTAAGACAACGAATAAAGAAATGCACATTGTTTACTAAGTCACTTGAGTTGGGATAATTGTGCCTTAACTCATCCTGTCACTGATTCAGAATTGTCCACTTATCTCTACTTCTGATTCAGGGGTTTGCTTTATCAGAAGGAACAAAAGGACATACTACATCTAAAAATGGGGATTGTTAAAATCAGTATCTTCCTTAATGGAGAGGGAGAATTGACAGGTCAGTCCTCAAATCTGAGTGTAGCCTTTATGGTCATTCAGTTTTGATGGGTGGAGACAAAGATTGATTTATTAACTGTCATTGTAATCACACCTCATTCTTTCGCAGGATTTCTTTTTTGTGTTTACATGTGAGTTCCATCATTTTCTTTGACTATTAGATTTTAGTCTTCTATTATTTTCATTCCCATTCTTGCTTGAACCTCCAAAGTTAATTTAATTTTCCATTCCATTCCTTCTCATCTCATCCCTTCTTCCTTTTTACAGCACTTTAATCTTTAACTTTGTTTAAACATTTTTAAATTGTATTCACTTTTGTTCTTGGTCTCCATCCTGCTTCATTTATCCATACTTAAGGTCATATAAATAATTGTAAATGTTATATGTATTCTTATTTTGTCCTTGTGAAAGCATCTCTTTTCCCCTTTTGTCATTTTGTGATTCTATTTTGGCCTATTGATTGATGTGTTTTAGTATATTCAGCATATTATTAGATGAAGAACAGGCAGGTTGGTGCTGTGATCAAATTACACTGGTGAAGGATTATTTATTGTATCCATTTATAGAGCTGCCCATTTTCCAATCATGGCTCTGGGCAACAAACATAAGAATAATAACCAACCGACCAAA